>JAABKJ010009697.1:0-11141 GCA_011634705.1 Andricus grossulariae
ATATATATATATATATATATATATATATATACTAGCATAAGCGGAAGATATAGTTTGCAAAAAAATGGAGATCATAGAGCTCGTGTAAGAGAAAGAATATAGGAAGCGGCAGGGGTAATGAAACAGGTATGAGGTATATGAAAAAGGAGGTTCAACGAAGATTGGTGAAGAATTATGTCGTTATTTAATATGCGGTTATGGCGAGTAAGACGCTATGGAGCAGAGATATGGGAATGCAAAGAAAGGCACTGATTGAGAGGTTACAAAAAAGGTATATTACATGGAAGGCTAGGTGTAGACTAGAGGACACCTAGTTTGGTGGTGATAGAAGAGGCACAAAGAGATAAATTAAGTACTGGAGCAGGAAAAGGGGTATTGGAGTTTGAGACGAAGCCAAGGGAGGAAGAGGTAGTGGAGTTAGAAAAACAGTGTTTGAAGGAAGTAGAAGAAAGTAGAGGGCGGGCGAGAGAATCAACGAAATCGAAGGAAGGAAGGAGAGAGTTCTGCAGTGCTAGAGATTTAGGAGAGGGGACTGGAGTAAACTATAAAGAATTGGAGAAGACAGAGACAGGGAAAGACAATTGATAAAAAAGTGGAGTGCTACTAAGGAATCAAAATATAATAAATGCTACGAGATAATGAAAAGGAAGGACTACCAAAGAATTTATAAAAGGGATGGGAAGAGAGAAAATGGAACAGAATACCAAAATTCAGACTGGGGAACGAGGTGAGGGAAGGGATGTATTGGAAAAAGAAAGGGGATAGAAATTGCAGAATATGCGTCTGGGAAAACGAAATGTATTGGATGGATGTAGGAGAGGAATATAAGATAAAGATGGCTGGCAAAATAATGTGCTAAACATTCTAGGGTAGGATGGATTGCGTGAGGAGCGGATAAAGGATTAAGTGGGGGCTAGAGAAGCGAATGAGAAGGAATCAAAGCATGAATGTGAAGAAAATTACAAAGATGAGGTTGAGGATAAGTGAAAGGAAAAGGAAACGGTAGATGCTTATAGGCACAAATATTTGTAAGTAGTGGTTACGTAATAGTATATACGTAGATTAAAAAGAGGATGGAATCTCGATTGCTCTCTCCTTTCTGATCACTTGCTCACTTGTTCGCCAGTACGTCTAAAATTGCGCTTTCGTAAAAATAGAAGTGAGAATCAACATATAAGAATTTACGTTCCGGTAAAAAAACAAGTTTCCAAAGAAAAAAATTATCCGTTACACAGAAGAAAATTACAACCAGAATTAATTTAAATGTTGACAATTTTGCGGTATTTTACTTTGTATCATCAATTGTTTGAAACCTGTTAATTGCAGTGAAAAACTGTCTTCATCGAAGCCAGATTTATTTCAGGCTGTAAGCTTCGTAACTTGAACGACGAGTATGGCAGAACGTAGATTCGCGAGTAAATAATATTATTCACCCTCTTTAAAGAATCCAGCCTACCTTCCTCGAGTGAGTGTATTTAACCAAACACGGGATGACACGATACCATATGTGTTGCTCGCGACTAACGGAAATGGAAAGATCTAATGGCAAAACTTTCCGAAGTTCCCTAGCCTTCGCTTGAATCGAAGGAAGTTTTTGATAAAATGTGACAGTAACAGGTATTTGAAGAAGAAACACTGTTTAAAGTCTACCCGAGGGAAATTCTTAAGTATTTTCGTCGGGGGTGTATTGAAGCTATGTTAAATAACGAAGAAGAGAAACTTAATTTATTTTATTACAGGGATCAAAGCGGTTGAGTATATCGATTGAAGCAGGGAAAGCTGAACGGTACTAAGGCCACTTTTAGACGAAATTGAGTTTTCTTGGAAAATTATACTTTCTCGCTGTTTGACACTTACTTCAGTAAAAAATGAAGTTTTGCATCTATCTTTATTTGTAATATAAGGGAAAACTAAATAGTGCTAAGCCTATTTCGAATTGATTACTACATAAACATGCAAAGTTATCTATTTTTATGCATACTATCAATTAAACTGATCAATACACCTACAAAAAAGATAAAATTTATTCAGTTGGTTGTTAATTGTTTCTCTAGAAAGGTTTTTTTTTGCTTCTACTGTCAAACTAAGTTTATTGGCCTTAGCACCGTTCAACATTTCCCGCTGTAATTTTATTTGAAAAAGGAATTTTTACCGAAAAAGGGTATTCGAAGGGAATATAATTTATTAATAAAAACCGTTTATATCATATGGGTATCATATGGATATTTTAATATGTATTTTTAAACTATGAAAAATAATTCAAAATTCCTACTCATTCATAACAGGCCTCAAAGGCATTCCCCTATGCCACTCTTTTTTATTTTTCAATTTTTTTATTTAATTTGGGCACTCAAATTCGACCTGAATTAATAGAACTTACAATAAAAATCTGGTTGAACATTGATCTGCTTATGTGAATGATTGAACTATTTCAATACAAAATTCGACTTTTTCCAAGTGAATTAAACTATTTTTGATTAAGATTACAACCCTTTTTGGTTGAAATATCACCTGTTACATTTTTTGTTAAAAAACTATCCTTTTTGTTCAAAATTCAACTACTTAATTAAAAGTTGAACAAATTTGATGAATTTTGTTGTTTGTTAAATATATCATTTTAGTTTAAAATTTATCTTTTTGGTTGAAAAGGTACATATTTTGTTGATAAGTCGCCTTTCTTGGTTTAATCAGACTGATTTTTTTTTAAATTACAATAATTATATTTTTTCGGAAATTCATATTTTTCTATTAAAATTTTTGTCTTTGGCTTGACATTTAAGAATAAGAACTGCTTTAATTTTTTGAGCCACCTTTTTAAAATACTTGAAACATTTAGAAGTTTCGTCATATCCCGTCAAATATATTGAAATCTATTGAAAACTTGTACAAAATCAGTAAAATCTCTCTGAATCCCTTGAAGTTATCTTAAATTAGTTCAAATCCACAAAACTCTTGTAAAGTCCCTTAAAATCCTTCAAAAACCCATAAAATCTGAAAATATTCTTGAAAATGCATTCAGATATTCTCGGCACATTTTTATTGAAAAGATTTTAGTCTTCTATTTCCGAGAAAAATCTTCTTACTTCCCCTTTTTATAAAGCATTTTGACCTATAAATCCTGTTACATCTATCAAGATTTTTTAAATTCGCAACTGCAGAATTGATTATTTAATCTTTTGGTTTCTGGATTCAATCATGAACGACTTCTTCGCTGTCGACAATATCCTTCAAATGTGGAAATTGGGTGAAAATTCTCGATTTTTGGTGAATTGGGGGATTTTTCAAATAAAAGGGTGAAAGAAGGGTTAGGTCTTGAATTCTGCATTTGTTTTGTTTCTTTTCGACATACACTTTTCACGCTACCGTCTTCCCCCTTTATCCACCTCGCAATTTCGCTTACACATTCTCTTATTTCTCTTTTAGGAAAGAACCCCGAAAGGCGTGAAAATATATTAAAGAGCCCCGTCTATTATTGAAAAAAAAAATGAAAAGAGTACCCAAATTAATTAATTTCTTAGAAGCAATAAATCAACTAACACATCAGTTACTCGAATACGAAAATAGTTATGAAAAGTAGGAAATGTAACAGCTTGCCGAAGTTGTAACCTGAAAGTGGTTTATAAGAAAGTTTACTTGAGTTGAAACAGAAGTCCGAGTATTAACGATTAAAGGAGAAAGTATTAGACAAAAAAAGCATAATGGAAGTAAGAGAAGAGGATAAGTCAGACAAGTGTAATGGAGAAAAGGGGAGAAAGGGGTTGAGGAAAGTAGAAGGCCCCCGCGGGCTATTCGCTCGACTTTGCGAAATAAAAGCTCACTTTACAGGGAGCTTTTATTGCGGCCTCGACATTTCTTTTGTATCGCTTTTCTCGTGCCCCCTCTACAGCGTCTTTCAATCGGTACAACTGGTATACCTAGTTTCCCGGTGGTCGCGTCGGGAATTCTGTACTTGTTCTGTTTCTTTTCCGCACACACTTTTCACACTACTGCCTTCCCTCTTTATCCACCTCGCAATTTCGCTTGCTCATTCTCTTATTTCTTCTTTAGGAAAGAATCCCGAAAGGCGTGTAAAACTTCCATAAACAGAAACCATTGGTTAAACTGCCTGTGCACCTAAAACATTTGTCCATGTATGCTTTTTGCAATACTAGGAATAGAAAAAGAAAACGAATTTGGATTGATACCTTTCGATCTTAAGACGGTTTTTAATCCTTGTAATTTTGCTTTTGTCTGTGAAGTTTGTTTTGATGTGAGTTAAAAAGCATAAGATTTCTTTTATGTCGTTTTCTTTTATTAAATAAGTTTGCTAACTTTTAATGTGTATGGTAATAATGCTTGTAGATTAAGAAATTATTTGGTTTTTTCAAACAAGTACCCATATGACTGTAAGCATCTTTGACTTTGAGAATTGACTAAAGGCAGGAGCATGCATGGAAACGCAGAAAAATGATTTTTACATATTTATTAATTTCTTTTCTATGTATTGGAATTCGAACACGCAATGGCATGATATCGTCTCAGCGAAAAAACAAGACTCAAACACGTAACCATCAGTATGCGACTTACGCTGTCTTCCGCTTTTAAATTTTCTAGCCAACAAACCCATTAGTCAAAAATATGTATTCCTAATCAATTAAGCACTTTTGAAAGCCCGCAGAGTCACAATTTGTTTTTAATTCCTTGAAATCATTTGAAATGCCTCATATTTTATGAAACCTGTTAAAATAACTTGAAATCGTAATAGTGCCACTGGAATCTTAAAATACTTTTCAATTCTTATAACTCATTTGAAATTTGCTAAAATGTTCAGATATTACTTGAAATCCTATGAAGCCCCTTAAAATAATTAAAAATAACTTGAAATTTTGTGAAATCCCTTGAAATATTTTGAAATACTTCGACAATCTTTAAAATCTTTTTAAATACTTTGAGGTCTTTAGAAATCTCTTGAAATCGTTTGGAATCACTCGAAACCTTGAGAAGTTTTGTGATCTCCCATAAAATATTTCGAAATTCGTTGAAAACTTTTATGAAATCCTAAAAATTTTTCTAAATCTCCTTCAGTTTTCTAGAATTAGTTTAAATCTATAAAAAATTTTATGAAATCCCTTAATTTAAAATTCTTTCATAGGCAATGAAATATTGAATGATTTTCTAAAATAGCTTGAAATATTTTTAAGGTATTTAGAATCCTTTCAAAAATGCTGTGAAACAGCTTGGAATATTTTGAAATACTTTTGAAAAATCTCAAATCTTTTAAAATACTTGGCAATTCCTACAAATTATTTTAAATCCTTTAGATCCCGTAAAATCTCATAGCATTCTTTGTAATCTCTTAAAATGGTCTGAAATTCCGTGAAATACTGTGAATTTCCTTGAAATCTCTTCAAATCACTTAAGATACTTCGGAAAAGTTGACATTAAAATAATCTCAAAGTTATCTTCTGTTATCTTTTGAAATTTGGTTAAATTTTTAGAAATATTTAAAATTTTAGTATCAAGTGTATACGCGAAATGTAAACGGTCAACTCTTTTGATATAAAAGAATTAACGATTCCAAATTTAATTAACAGTCGTAAACAATTTGAAAGTTATAAGCGAATTACATTTAAAAATTTCAATTGTGATAAAGGGAACAATTTCAAGTCATTCAAAAGTCAATCAGATTTTCAGCAACAATGAGTGCGAGATTTTCGAAACATTTCGTTGCACCACTTTTTTTAGATAGATTAAATAGCTTTTTTGGACATTTTTCACCATTTCCATGTAACTCATCGTAGTTTTTCGTTAGACTCCTCCCTCCGCAGATGTTACGTAAGTTGATAATGTCTTTGTGTCAATTCTTCTTCAAAAAGATGTTTCAAAAGAAGTCACCATTTTTCAATTTTTGTTAAATTTTAAATACATGAAAAATATTTTCGAATTTTTACAGGGTTTTTTATAGATGAATTTACTAAAAGCATGTGCGATGTGAACAAAAAAATCGCAAAAATTTAAAGAAAAGTCATTCATGAAAAAAGATCCTGAATAGTTATGCTATATATTTGAGAAAATTAATTGAATTATATATTAAACTTGCACATTTTGAATGTCTTCTAAATATCTTCTTGAAGATTCAGAAAAATCCCTTCATTTCGTTGTCAGCACAGCTTTGTCAGCTTTCAAGTTATTTTTAGGGAAAAACTTTACTCTATGTATTATCAAAAACAGCATGTTTTATTTTATCTTGTATATTGCATATATTGCGATTGGAGTGCCCATGTGATGTGATAGGAGTCGGGTTTTCTACCTATCACAGCTTAGGTGTCAGTGACTCCAATAAATGTATCAG
This sequence comes from Andricus grossulariae, assembly GCA_011634705.1. NCBI lineage: Eukaryota > Metazoa > Arthropoda > Insecta > Hymenoptera > Cynipidae > Andricus > Andricus grossulariae. The sequence continues at coordinate 6,332 of JAABKJ010009697.1, forward strand.
GTAATTTTTTTGCGTGAATTTTTGTTCGTTTTGTTCACATCTACGTCAACAGCAGAAATTGGAAAATATGTATTGTTTCAAAAATGTTAAAAAAGGTTTTTAAAAAAGTAATCAGTGGAAATCACCTTCTTTAATTATACACTTATAGAACATAAAAATCAGTTCGTGAAGCGGCCGGCAAACGCTCTCACTTTAAGGTTTCGTAGGAACGGATATGGTTGAAATTATTCTTTTTTTTTTGTTGAAAATTTTCAATTTTGTATGTTGGTTTTGAGATAAATGTGTAAATTAATTTTTTGATATTGATCCTCCGAGTTTATAAAGATATTTTTTCGCTTCTTCAGAAAATTTTCGATTCCGTATGCTGGTTCTGAGCCAAATTTGAGTCAGCTTGGAGAACTTTTGTATCAGAAAGCCTAAATTGTTATGTTTTTTTCATAGCAAAGCTATGATGAGCACTTAGTTCATGGTTGTCATTATTTTTTCTCACAATGGACACTTGAGACACGTCTCCATGCGAAAAATTAGATCGTTAGCACTAATCATTTTTGCGCCAGGGGTGCTAACAAGGTTATTTTGAGTAAAAATGGCTAAATTTTCATGCTTTTGCATAGCAACGCTATGATGAGTATCTTTATCAGGCTTCTCAGTATTTTTCCTTGCATTATATACTTGAAACACATCTTCATGCAAAAAATAAAGTTGTTATACCTAATGTTTTTTGCGCCAGAAGTGCCAACACGATTATTTTGAGTAAGAGTAGCTAAATTTGTATGTTCTTGCATAGAAAAGCTATGATAATTTAACTCGTGGTTTTCAGTATTTTTCCTCGCATTAGACACGCACATCACATCACTCTGCGGAAAAAATTAGGACAGTAGACCTAATAGTTTTTGCGCTCGGAATGCTAACAGAGTAATTTTGTGTAAAAAGGGCCAAATCATCATGTGTTTACATAGCAGCGCTGTGATGAAAATTTTCCTTAGGGTTATCAGTAATTTTCCTTGCATTATACACGCAAAACACATCTCCATGAAAAAAATGAAGTCGGCGGACCTGATAGTTTTTGCGTTAGACGTGATAAAGGACAGACAGCAATTTTACCGCCTTCATAAGGGTTTTCCACGAGACCCTGAACATTTTAATTCTTCTACAAAAACGCATTAATTGAAGAAGTATTCACCCCAGAAAGACTTTAGCAAACTTGACATAACCTCTTTATCAAAGTTTTGTTTAAAAGCCAATTGCACTATGACATCAATGATTTGAATATTTGAGAATCCCTGGTAACTTTCATATCACGTGATTCCAATTTGAATGTGTATCTTTGCGGTTTCAATTTTTAGCTTAAAAGTAACTATTCAAAAATCTTTTTGTGTAAACTTGCGAAGCAACCCTATTGCTTACATTAGCAGACACTAATTTTGAAACAAGGATTGATGTAATAAGGGTAATCGATGAGAGCATCAAAGTTTAATCTTTCTTGCGTAACAGCCGATTAATTTGTCGAGGGAGGAGAAATGATTCTTCCGTCCAAGAGGTGGAACGCGGAACAGCAAGGCGAAGAAGTAGAAGGCAGCGGGACAGAAAGGTCGAGCGCCCTGTCAGGAACACTGATTGAAATATAGGGTGGAATAGCCTTGGGCCACGAGAGCTCGGAGATACGATCCTGGGAGGGGTGAGATGCACAATTTAAAGCGAACAGCACCCTTTAGGCTAACCTTGAATTATTCACTACTGAAATTGTAGCACGGCAACCCTCCTTAATCGAAGAAACCAACCCCGTCTGGCGATTTTACTTCGCCTCGCCGCTCTGGAATGTTTTTAGTTCATTCCGAGCGAAAGCCACTTCGAAATCTTTCACTTTAGAAACCAATCTAACCAAATTTAAATTTTTCATCAACATTCAAATCTAGTCAAGTGATATTTTATAGACTCAGAAAATTACCCGTTTGTATTCTATAAATATTTCATATTGAAGTAGATAAAGGAAATTCAAGTAGGAAAATAATATGATTACTAATGAAATGACAGGAGCGAATGGTATTTAAAAATAGATTGGCGGAACTGAAAAAATATCGAATAAGGGCCTTTAAAGCCTGATTTTTCACGAATTTAGGGAAATAAATTCTTTTAAATAAAATTAATGTTTAGATTCCATACTGAATTAAACATATGACACGCTTGATATGTTCAGTTGAAATAGTTTCCATTCTCAACAAAATAGTTTAACTTTTATGCACAAGAGATGAATTGTCAACAAAATAGTTGAATTTTCAACCAAAAGGTCGAATTTTCAACAAACAGTCGCATTTTCTACTAAACAGTTGAATCTTCAAGTCAAAAAGACAACATTTTTAGAGGACGAATGAATTTTCAAATAAGAGAGATGAATTTATAATCAGATAGTTGAATTTTCAACATTAACAACATTATTTATCAGCCAAAAAGTTGCATTTACAATTAAATAGTTAAACTTGTACGCAGAAGAGACGAATATTCCACAAAATAGTTGAATTTTCAATTTACAGAGATGAACCTTCGACCAAAAGGTCTAATTTTTAAACAAAAAAGACTAAACATTAACCGCAAACAGTCGCAATTTTAACTCGGTAGTTAACTTTTCAAGCTAAAAAGGCGATTTTTTAGTATACAGTTGAATTTCCAACCAAGAAAAATGAATTTCCAATCAAGATTTTTTTTACAAAAAAAAAAAAAAAAAGAAAATCCAAATAGCTGAATTTTAAGCAAAAAATAATAGATTTTCAACCAAACAGTTGCATTTACAACCATGTATTGAACTTTCAAGCATAAGTGACGAATTTTCAACGAAATGGTTGAATTTTCAACTAGACTATTGAATTTTCAACCTGCAAATAACAAATTTTAACCAAATGGTCGAATTTTCAATCAAATAAGTTTAAAAATAAACCAAATAAAGTAGCCCTTTCCACCAAATAGTTGAATGTTCAATGTACAAAAGATACAAATCTTTTAGAACAAAGTTGAATTTTCAATCCAAAAGTATGAGTTTTCGTACCAAAAAGAGAAATGTTCAACAAAACAGTTAACTTTTTGAACAAAAAAGATAACTTTTCAAAAAAATAGGTGTATTTAAAGCAAAATAATTACATTTTCAACATAATAGTTGAATTTTTTTATATATTAAAATATTTGACTGCTCATCCAGAATTTCTGGACGACGAGACACTTCGTAAAAGTTACTAAATTGACGGAACTCTAATTTCGATAATTCTTTATTGCATAATTTTAAATTGAAGCCTTCAAAGTTAAAAAGTTTTAAATTGCACTTACATTTTTGCAAGAAGAAGCATTACGGAAATCATAAAATAAATAGGAAAGAGGGATTCTCAGGATAATACACTATGCATTATGAGTTTTCTTTTGCTTGATCGCACCTATGGGTTACGCTTTATTATTATCCTGGAAACTGTTAGGCTTTCGCGGAAATTTCCATTGTCGTGAATTTGTAATGTGATTTATAGGTAAGCGATTTATACGTAAGCGATGCATTGTGGTCATATCCAGCTTGGCTGTGCTTGGTTATGCTTTATAGATATATTTTATGAGGGCAAAATCTATATATTTCGTACGACTCGTATATGTATATGCAACGTACGCCTATGGCACAATGCACCGACACAAAAAATATTATATGGATATATAGACTTCGGAGAATAAAATTAACGTAAAGATCCGTGCTTCATCCTTTTTCCTGCTCTTCATTATCCCTGTTCATTTTTCACTCATTATCTCTACAATGCATATTGCATACACATTAAAAAATATTTATTCTACACGCAAAAACTTTTGATTGTAAGGTTTGATATTATAACATTTACTTTTACAATAAAACAATAGAAAGCCAGGATAGAGCGTCACTATTGAAAAAATCACAATTGTGAATATTGAATTGTCAAGTTACTAATTTCATTGGAATATAATAATAAATTATCAAATAATTTTAGATACTAAAAGAAAGTTTCAATAATCCCTAGAAAACACTTTGAATGTAAAACCCAATAGTAAAGACATTCTTTCTATGTGCATTCTACTTGTTCCAGATTTCTCATATGAAGAAAATAAGAAAATATGGCATTCTCCGGAAACCAAAAAAAAAAAATTTGCATTTACTTTCTAATATATAATAAAAAAATAAGGTTAACAACCACTGGAGCGTCCCACTGGGAGCCAACTAAAAATTACACCGGCTCCAAGTAGGACTGCGGTAAATCCCACTCATGGCTACGTCTCACAACCGTATATATATAGTTGAAAGTTTTGTCATAAGGACCATCGCAGGATGTCGCTGGAAGCAGGTGCTAACATTAAAAATTGCACCCGCTCCCAGCGAAATCGCGGTAAAATTCCAGCTGTAACCACGTCTCACGACCGTGAGATGAGTGGCCAGTCTGCGACGAATTCAATACAATGATCTGGGAAAAGTCTCGTGTACCCTGGGGACACGGAGCGACCCAAGGACGACCGTCATCTGCATTTTCCCCGCAAGTGTCTCAGCATTTTCTTGACACTCAGGGATCCTTTTCAGGCTGTTGACCAGTGAAACCTTGGTACCTCTAAGAACGCCGATGATCAGGAGGATTAGCTTAACAGAATATTCCGGGTATAACCGTCGCAACTCCCTTATAAGGTCTTCATACCTCTCTTTCTTTGCATTCTCTTTGGCTATAATGTTTTTATCAGCTGGTGCGGAAAATTCGATAACGAACATGGTTCGTTTCTCGAAGTCAAGAAGAACTATGTCAGGCCTCGAGTGCGCAACAGAAAC
>JAABKJ010009698.1:0-11141 GCA_011634705.1 Andricus grossulariae
TGTCAGTTTACAATAACGTCTTTTTTCAAGTTAACTGTTGGAAATATTGAAGGCTTTAAGTGGACCTCTCTGAAATACTCAAAAATCAATGAGCGGCTAAGCGTACATGACACTATAACTCTCCCCACCGTAACAACAGTACCTTTTTTAATAACAAATAGCTTTTCTGCAAAACTATTTATTATTTTGAGCTCAAATTTCGCACATACATACAGCTTAACAAAACACACATTTTCAATTTTTAATTCAACTTTTTTATTGCAAATCAATACCTTGATCGCAACTTCCAAACAACATGATTTTGCCGACTTTGAACATTGTGCAATTCGCGCGGTTCACATACAAGCCTTTATCCCGGGCATCAACATTACATAATCGCATACGACCGTTTTCATTCTAAAATTTTGTGGTGAAAAGGCACCTTTTTTATCTTCGTTCCCTGGACTATAGTTTAAATTTCCACGTGCCAATTATGTAGAGAAGAGGATTAAAAAACTCGTATACCGTATCAAAATGTATGTATGAAACTTTTTATTACGAGAATTTTTGATTTTTGAGTTTGCTGGCAATGAGATTCATTAATATGCTCCTGATTTTGTATCTCATAATTTTTATAATATCGATATTCAAGTTATCTAATATGCATTTATAATTTTTTTTAGAGAGTGTATACACTGTCGTTATCGGTAAAAGTAATTGTCGGTACCGGTAAAAATTATTACCGGTACCGACAATTTTGTATGCCAATTTAAAACAAGCGTATTTCAAGTATACCGAAGGGACTGTCAGGCATTTTAGAGTAAGATCATGTGACTTATGAGTTATTTCGTCATTTTGTCAATTTTTGGCTTTTGACGCTTTAGATGGAACGTTTTCTGTGACTGCTCTCAGAAATAATGTTGGTCAAACTCCTACTCCTTTTCAACTTCTTGTGGGCGGTGGGAAGGCATCCCTGTGACTGGTTTCAGACATTATTATTATTATATCATTAAGTCAAATCCTTTTCGGGGTAGAGTGACTCACAGGGCTCTAGCCGGGGATCAGGGAGTGCATATGAGAAAAGTGAGGATGGGAATTGTACCAGATGGTATAAGGGAAGTGGGCATAGATTTTTAGATCAATCTAGAATTCCAGTGTTGTTTATTCAAATAACACGTTCGTTCCGCAATACTGCTCTGACCAGGTCACTGATCAATCTCTGTAGCAAGCATCCCAGGCGAAGAGCTTCACAAAGTCATTTTGTAAGGCTCTCCACTGGGGCCCATTAGTATCCAAGGTCTTTATTTCCGACACTCTTCATCATGCATTTATTATAAACTATTTGTCGTCGCACTTTTCTGTCCTGGCATACCTCTTTAGCTTCCTTTACGTCCATACATTTCTTCATGCAAGCTTTATTGTTTCTATGACTTTTTATATCTTTCAGAATTAGTGTCTGATTCACACATTCCAACAGCTCTTTTCTCGGTCTGCCTCTGGATACACTACCATTTACTTTACCACTTTTTACCCCCACACATTCCCAATATTTACAATAAAAATTTATGAAACAACACAAAATATATTCAAACAGTAAGCTATCTGCGCTATAAAAATACATAATTTCGCATCAAATTACACTGACTTCATGAAAATGGCACGTAAGAATAAGTGTTGGTACCAAAAAGAAACGGTGACGATAGAACTACTTTCTGTACACAAAAGAACAACTTAACCTTAGCCGCGATCTTAAAAACAGCTTTTAACGACTACTAATGGATATCAGGAGTTTATGGTGATTCAACCGATCGACGGAAAATATCAGGTCGAGTAACAAATCATTTGTTCTTGTGTTATCGTATGTGGCACTTTTTCCCCGCGCCACTTTTGACTCCGCTCTACCCTAACTAAATTCAGAACTCCTGGTTATACGCGAGATTAACAAATAATCAATAAAGAACTCTACAAAAATATATGTAACAAAGAATAAACAAAAAAATAAACACATTTAACAAAGAAAAAACTAAAAATGTCTACAAAAAAAAAACTAAATTGAAGAATTTGAACAAATCTATTCGAAAAATTACCAAATTTGAAACAATGTCGGATATGCGTCATCTCAACAAATAATAAACAAAAAATTCAATAAAAACATATATCAAAAATATATTTTTACAGCACATTTGAAATTATTAAAAAATTAAAAATTTGGAAACTTTCGGTTTCATGTGATCTTGACATATAAAAAACAAACAAATCTGTAAAAAAAATTAACTAGAAAATTAAAAATTTTTAAAAACTCTTGTTTAACGTGTTCTTTGCAATTGAGGGTTCGGATCAAAGAATGGGTCGCGCGCTCGAAAACGCTGAAAAGAATTGTCGACGTGTCTCGTGATATTCAAATTTTAAAAATCAAAAAATTAAATTTTTAAAAATATGATCATATAGAAAAGGGCAAGACGGAACTTTTTTATACCTTCAGTTTTTTCGTCCGATAAATATTTTCAATAGTAAAAATGAACAAGGTAAAAAAATTTCCCCCAAATTCAATTATTTTTTAAAACATAAATCGTCAAAACTCAGCTAAATATTATTGAAACTGTTTAAAATTTTATATACGCACGCAGTGTACCCTGAAAATGCCTACGAAATGAAAAAAAATCAAAATTGCTTATTTTTAAATAATAATTAATAGCAAATTGAGACCGGTCGATAAACACGTTTTTGTAGTTACGGCAAAGAAAAGTATCGAGGAAACTTTAGAGTTGAAAGAACTTTCAGTGAGACATTTGTTTATAACTATTAAAGTAAGATTTCTGAAAATTTTTAGGTCGATTCATTAAAAATTGACGGAAATATCCATTATGTAAAAAAGCGTCCTTTATAGGCGAGTACCGGCCAGAGTACAAGCGAACGTTGAGAAGCGCTTGCAATCGTAGATGGCGTCGCGTACTTTCTTACATAATGAATATTTCCGTCAATTTTTAATGAATCGATGTAAAAATTTTCAGAAATCTTACTTTAATAGTGAGGAATAAATGTCTCACTGAAAGTTCTTTCAAATCTAAAGTTTCCTCGATACTTTTGTTTGCCGAAGCTAAAAATACGTGCTTGTCGGCCATTCTCAATTTGCAATTAATTATTATTAAACAGTAGGCAATTTTGATTGTTTTTTTTCATTTTGTGGGATTTTTAGGGTACACTGTGTGTGTATCCCAAATTTTCAACGGTTTCAATTATATTTAGCTGAGTTTTGACGATTTATGTTTTGAAAAATAATTGAATTTGGGGAATTTTTTTTTAACTTTTTCATTTTTATTATTCAAAATATATATCGGACAAAAAAACTACGAGTATAAAAAAGTTCCGCCTTGCCCTTTTCTATATGGCCATATTTTTAAAAATTTAATTTTTGGAACTTTAAAATTTGGATATGACGAGACACATGGACAATACTTTTCCATGTTTTCGAGCGCGCGACCCATTCCTTGATCCGAACCCTCAATTATATAAATAAAACCATTTTTGAGTCCCCTTTTAAAAAAGTAAGGAAATAACTAAGTAATTGATTAAAAAGTTGAAAAACGTTGTAAATAATAAAGCAAAAAATTCCTAATACCATTTCAGAAGCGAATATAATTTAAAAAAAAAACATAAAACATAATTAACTATACAAAAATAAATGAATCATAAAGCAAAATTTCTTGGAATTAAAAAATATTAACTACACAGGGGACGTTTTCTGCTTTTGTCCCTTTTATAGCGATTTCTTAAACACCCACGATATAGTGGGCAATATTGTTTTAATTCGGAATACCTGGAGTTTAAACAAATTTTTAATCATTTTTTTTAAATATCAACTTTTAAAAAGGAAAAAAATTTAATAATAAGCTTCTTACAATTTTCACCATAAAGTCAATATAATTAAAGATTTAAAAAAAACGGATTCAGTAAAGAATGACGAACCAAAACAAAAAAATTGTATTGGGTCGAAGAAATACTGACACTTTTTCATTTTTTATTGACTTGAATTTATTGTAATAAAGACAAACAAGGCCATAGTCAGAAAAATTGTTCAGGGGGGGATATATCAGCAGGAAAAAAGTTCGGATATGTAGCAGGAAAAAATAGGGCGAATATGCGGCGGCACACAGGAGAGTATATGTATATTATGTACATGTTTCAAGAATTCCGGCTGGGGGGGGGGGTCAACCCGCCTAGCCCCCACCCCCGGCTACGGCCTTGAAGACAAAGATTTCACCATGTATCTCAAAGTCCTTTTTGAAGCTTTACGCTTGCAAATTATGGTTGTAAAAGGGAAATGCGGGGGTGGAAAAAGCGTGAGATTGTAAGATTAGCCCCTGACGGAAAATTCCGTAATGCCCGGAAAATGACCTGAAAAATGTTCTCAATATATGCAAATCCTAATAAAAATGTTTATAGGCAGCGTCTATGTGTACCAAAAAAATGCTATTTGTTCCAAAAAAAAAATACAGCCATTCGTACGGAAATGTTGGTACACGTAGTCACGGGCTTTTTAATTATTCTGTCGGAATGATGAAAATACTCGAGACCACTTTGAAAATCATGTTCCGCGGCCACAGAGGTTCGCCACGGTTTTTTAAAGCTCGAGTCACCAAATAAATGACTATATATGTTCCACAGACCCACGAAGCTCTACGAGTGTACGAGTACGCCAATCGTGTACCTACTCGTGAAAAATCGTCTGACGTCAAACTGGTAACGGCGCTTTATCGAACTCTCATTACCACGCGGGGTTTGGGGTAAATGTGTTTTTCGGCCTCGTGTGGTCGGCCTCCACTCCCTCGTTGCACACAGAGGTTTGCCCTCCTCCTCTCGACCAGCGACCCCTCCACAGACCCCCCCGCCACCCCTATTTTGCCACCCCCTAAGCCTCATTCCCTCTTTCTCTCTTTCCATCTACCTCGCGCCCACTGTGAACCATCCTTCTACACTTTGGTCCCCTCCATCGTATTCAGCAAACCCTTTCAACCTCTCCCACCCCTACTTCCAGTGAACCAGCGTGGGGGAGGGGGTGCTGGACGCAATAATAAACAACTGCCGGTCGCTATGGCGACGCGTCCATCGCGCGCGAACAAAACACTGACTCTCGTGCTCTGTACTCGCCTAGCTTGTCGTTCTTGCTTGTTGAATACATTCTACATACGCACAGCCACTTGTGCAATATGCAGACATACGTGTGGGTACACTGCGGACGGAGGCGATCGGACGATGCTGACAAACTGGTCCGGAATCGAATTAAAACGAACCGGTGAGACACGATCGGATCCGCCGAGCGACCGCAAAACTTTTTTGTTGTTTTTTAATTCGCAGGTCAGCGTAAAGATGGCGGAGGTAGTCGTTATTGTTCATTGAGGTTTTTTGTAGAAAGTCAATTGAATCCGTAACCAAAAGAGAATGTTTATTCCTACTAAGGTACCCTGCAAAAAAAACCTTAAATTAGAGAATAATTATTTCTTCAATTTATCTAGGGGTCATCTAAAAACAGCGTAAGACAATTTTGATATATGGGGGTGGGGTGGTTGAATCTTACTGTTTCTTATGAATTAACAAAGTAGTTCAATTTTCAACCAAGTTATATTTTTACCCAAAAAAAATCAAATTTCTGCCGAACGAGATTTACCAAATAGTTGAATTTTCAACCAAGAAGATTCATTTTCTACCAAAAAGTACCGATTTTCAACAAAATACATAGACCTCTAACTAAATAGTTAAATTTTCAACAAATCTCATAAATTTTCTACCAAATAGTGGAAAATTGTTTCATTTTCAAGCCAAAAGGACGTATTTTCTACGAAACATTTGAATTTTCAACAAACATGACCATTTTTAACACATTTTAAACCTAAAAACCAATTTTCAACAAAGTTGTTCTTAACCAAAGAGATGAATTTTCAACTAAAACTATCAATCTTTAATAAAAAAAATTTATTTTGAAAAAAATCGGTCAACTCTCAACCGATGAGTTGAATTTTCGAACTAAAAAGATGAATTGTCAACAAAAATGTTTTGAAAGTTTTTAATTTTTAATACAAACAGTAAAATTTAACCAAAAAGTACGGATTTTGTAACAAAATACTTGAATCCCCAACTAAAACAGAATACTTTTCAACTAAATAGTTTCATTTTTGACTAAGAAATTTATTTTCTAACAGAAAAGACAAATTTTCAACAAAATAGATAAATTTTCAACCAATTAGTCAAATTCTCAACCAAAAAGGATTAATTTTCTACCAAGAAAGTCGAACTTTAAAAAAATACATGAACTTTCAACCAAACAGTTAAATTTTCAACTAAGAGTATTAATTTTGTACCCAAAAAGTCGAATTGTTACAGAATACATGTGTTTTTAATTAAATAATTGAATTTTCAACTAAAAAAGGTAAATTTTTAATCAAAATTGGAATAGTTAAATTTTCAGTTAAAAAGTTAATTTTTAAACAAGAAAAAAAAACGAAATATGAATAAATTAGTTAAATTTTCAACCAAAGAAATGAATTTTTAACAATGAAATTATGAATTTCAAATTAAAAGAATTATAATTTTTAACAAAGTAGTTCAACTTTCGACTAAACAATTGTGTTTGTACAAACAAATTGTTAAATTTTCAATCAAAAAATACGAATTTTCTACAAAACAATTGACTTGTGAACCAAAAAGTATGTGATAAATAACCAGGAATTTGCATGATTCATAGACTAAATAATAATATTTAAAAAGAACGATGAGGTTCCTTTTTAATACTTTAAAAATATTAGGTTAGAAACCTGGAGATTTTGCTTTAAAAACAAAGTGTCGAGCTACGCAATATTTTAGGTCCTAAAGAAATGATAAAATTGTACGTTTGTAAATCTAAATACTTATTGTTATTAACACATCTCACGGTATCTTTGATGAGAGGGTGGAGGTGTTCAAAATTTTAGAAAAACACCTTACGTAATTTATGGTTGACCCCTCATTTTCTCATTTGTTTATTGATTTCTTATTATTTAGTGAATTTATGATTACTTCATAATATTATTTAGTTGATATTAATACTACTATTTGTAGGTACTACTAATACTATTAGGTTAATTACAAGTCATACTATTACAATTATAAATAAAGTAACATAATTTGTTTACATTGAATGCGCTAGGTACAACAGTAAGCCTTAGATTGTGCTGACAAACAGCTGTCAGCTGTTTGCAATAAAATATTTTCGACTTTTGTTTTTAGTGATTCGCAGATTTGAAAATATCCTACGTTATAAATAGTTTTAACCACGCACACCTCCTCACCATGTCAGACTGCATAGAGAAATCGTTTACACCCCGCGATATGTTTCAGTTCGATATTTTTCGCAAGGTGACAACACATAATCATCGGATATTCACTAGTATATTATAAAAAAGTTTATTTTTTATAAACATACAAGGATTCGTTTGTTTCAAAATGTTGGGTTAATTCCCCATTGTATATAAGAAATAATTAAGGTTGTTATTGGATAATTTTAACAATAAGTACTGACTGAGAATTGTTTTAATTTAAAACATGAAAAAAGTTGATATACTTTGAAAGAACATTTTTCGAAACATGGTTCTGGCAAGCTTTTCCAAAAATATTAAACTTTTACACTTTACATTATCCCAACTTATTATTAAAATAATAAATGTATCCGTCGTAATTTTTGAAAATTTAATGATATAGGTATTACGAAGCATGAAGAAATAAGTCTGTTTGGTAAAGAATCATTTTTATTTAAAAAAATTAGACCGATTTAACAAGCTTGATTTTTTAAAGGGTTTTTAAGATTTTTTTAATCCCTAATTTGGATGATAATTTTTCGAAAAATTATTTGACCTGTAATTTCAATACATATTATATACATTGTGGAGATACAGGCAAAAAATTGAGAAAAAAAATGTCAAGTTCAGTTCGTAATGTGTTTATGGAAAATTTAATATGATGTTCTTTTTCAAATAGAACATGGTACCAACTTTACAGGAAAGACTTTTCAGAATTCGTTAGTTTGTAATAGAACGACAAAAAAATTCGCGAAATAAAATTTCCGGCAAAAAACAATACTGAAATAGAGAATATTTTGTTCGATAGAATGTTTTTGAAAATGTGCATGGTATTTTTTTATAAATTATTGTTTAAAAAACATTTCTTTTTAGATTATTTAGAATACGGAATTTTGGTAGTAGTATCATAAACTGGGGCTAAACGGTACATATTTGGGGAAAGAACGCGGTATTGCTTTTTGTATGTTTTGAAACTGCAGTTTCACCATTTTGAGTTGTAAGCCTCTATATTTTTAACCTAGAAGAAGCAAATATCGCATTCATAAATGCAGAATGAAGGGTGCGCCGCTTTGTGCCACATGCGCCGCTATAGGCTCAGTTTACGGTATTATAAGCTTCCGGAAAGTTTTCGATTCACTTAACTAATTAATCAGTGATTTCAGACTTATTCTCTAATTAATTCAGTACCACTAGAGTACACATGTGAGACATAACCTCAAAGTTTTACAGTAAAGCTTTGTTATTACTATTTTAATTGAGTAGCAAAAATGATTTCTTAATTCAATATATTCTTCATTTTTCGGGCTTTTAAGTGTGTTGCAGTAATCGTGGGAAAAATATACTCTAACTCGTACAATTAAGTACTTATTTAACGGGTGTGTGCATGACAACCGAATCTTGAAAGTGAGGCAATGTATGAGGTTACTTGTCATTTCGAAGCATCGAAACTTTTCACCTTTTTTAATATTTGATCACATTTTTGAGATTTTTGTTCTTATTATGATTATTTGATTGTATCGAATAAATCTTATTTTTTTACGCCTGCTGAATTGACACGGCGCAGTTCCGCTAACTTTCAGAAGTGTTTGTTTCACTGAATGTATAAGTAACTTTTTACTGATTGTTAGTGACCCACTTACAGCTATTTTGATTAGTGAAATTTTACTCATTCCGATTCGGAGAATACATCACCTCAAAGAAAATAGTTAAACTGCCATTTAGTGATTTAGACCCCTATGCTGGATGATTTCAGTTGAGTCTGATTTTTTTTCGACTGCTCAAGCTATGAAGCTCTTGGCCTGCTGAATTAATATAAAAAATAAAATTTGTTATGTTACATTTTTCTTTTTCTATATCATTGGTTTAATAATAAGAAAAATTAGAAAAATGAGCTTTTAAAAAAATGTAAGTTTACGGCCTTACTTTTGATGTCGCTTGCGGATCTCCTATTCTAGAACTAATTTTTAAATTAATTGATTGTGTACTGTTTGATATAAAGAAATACTTCATACTGAATGTAGCCAAATTTTCGTTTCTGAAAATCGCATTGATAAATATTTTCAAAGTGTTATTACATTTTAAAATCAAAAAGTTTATTCTTCGTTATTTTATGAAAATAATTCTATTTTTTTGCAAGTATTTTAATGTTTTTATTTTAAAATTCGGTGTAATTTATTGAGATTGAAGAATGAAACAGGAGAAGACAAAAATAGCAGAGAGAAAGAATTATCTGAAAAAGTATGTAGTGCCGCCACCTCTTGGTAAAGCTGCGAACATTGGAAGTCTACTTCACCTGTCGAGAGTGCGCTGTGTACTAGAAAAATCAACTATGAAATATGAATATAAATAAAAATAATAAAACTCGTGTCCCGATAGAAGATATATTATTAAATATATTTACTCTAACGAATTTAATGGAAATACTGACATTTATCACTTATAATAGAGCGATTCATTTTCTAAGGCAAGAAAAAATGATTTTCAAATCTGGACACGAACCCTAGCTGAAGTTGTACCTTTTTGGCCAAAAATTTTTTTTTAAATCTAAATCGGATATGATTTCAAGGTCCCCTATATTTAGGTTTTATCTTTTTTATTGATTTTTGTTGTTTTTATTTTCTCAATGTTTTGAAAATGATTTGAAAATTATTCAATTTTTATACATATAGAATTATCGCCTTTTACATTACTATCATTAAACATCTACAACATTTATTGAAAAAATAAAAACTTATTTTTAAGGAAAAATATAATTTTATCTTACTTGTTTCACTATAGAATAAGTAAATAAAAAAAATATATATATCATAGAAAGATTCGAAACCAGTAAGAAAAAGTTATTATTTTCTTCATTAAATATACAGTATCTTAAAATTATATCTCATACAAAATTTTTGTTTGAAAAATTCGTTGACTGAAAAGATGCAGCTTAGATAAGTGTACGTGTTCACATTCGAAAATCATTTTTACTGTATAATGATAATTTAAAAAAAAAAAACAGTGTTTGGGATTTTCAAAATTTTAATTTTTGTGAAAAATAAATGTCTAAATACTCTAAATAATCAAGTTGCAGATCCAACAAATTTTCTAAGACGCATTTTTATAAAAATTAGCAACCAAGTGTTTATTTTAGGTAGTGTCCATAGTATATACGACCGGACTCCAGGCACAAATCACGTCCCCTTCCATTTTCCAGCTCCCACATTCCCTTGTCGGGTCCGTACGTTTAGACTCGACTGTGTGATAAACATAGATAAGCATGCGGACTGTCCGGCTTTTGAAATTAACATTGGGTCTTAAATGGGAAAAGCTCGGGTTTTTGAAAAAAATTTAGTCACCTCTTAAGGAATATTCCAGAAATAATTTTCACCCAATAACTTCTAATTTTGACCCGCTCCCCAACACCCTTGTATTGTGCCCGAAAAAAGCCACAAAAAATGCAGAATAGTAGTTTTATGTAAAATTCATGGAATTAATGACACAATTAACGATTTTTAAAAGTAATATTTTCTTGTTTATGATATTTGGCAATTGCCAAATGCATGTGTATTTGTCGCGTGATAGAAAGTTGAGAATTATTTAACCAATTAATGTCACTTGCTCCTTTTCATAGAAAATATGGTGAAAATTCTACTTTTTTCGAATCCTTATTAATCACTATTTGCTTCTATCAATCAATTCGATCTCAAAAAAATAACTATACATAACGTAACTGAACAAAATTGTTTAAAAAATTAGGGTACCCGGGTAGAAAATACCTCTTTATGCCTAAACTAAATATTGGCTCTTACGAGGCCGCAGCCAGATTTTCTAGCTAGAAAAATCTAGGCTTTC
>JAABKJ010009699.1:0-11141 GCA_011634705.1 Andricus grossulariae
CAAAAATTGGCATTTTAAAACAAAAATCATTATAATTCGAACAAGATTTAAAATATTCTGACAAATGAATATCAGTTCTTGTTTATAACTATCTTTATTTATAATAATGCCAAATAGTTGCAGTTTCCTTTTGAAATCTTGAGCTTTTTGTTGACTTTTCACTCAGTGAGGAATAATTAATGCAAGTTAACAAAAATGATTGTTTAAACATTATATCATTATTTATAACCATATTCTCTTATGTAAGTTTCAGAAAGTTGAGGTTCTTTCTGAAATGTTTAACTTTGATTCGCCTTTTTATTTATGAACAAATATTAAATAAAAATTGGAGAGAATCATATTTTTAACAATTTCTTACTTTTTTGTAAATATATTTTTCTGAAATAAAACAGATATTTGAAATAATCTTTAAATTTTCTACATGGATTATATTAAATGTAAATTTTACTTGAAGAACCTTCTGAAAGCCTTGTGTCGTTTTTCCAAAAAATTAATTTGTTTAGTTTTCACCTTATTTTTTACGATTTTAACAAAAAATGTGCATCCTACCAAAAAATGAATAAGAAAAAATTTTATTCTATATTTTCAATGTTGTTTTTTATGAATTAAACAAAAACCACGCCTCCTATACAAAAATGATTCAAGACATATTTGAAGATATTTTTATAGTGAACAACTTTTGTTTATTGATTTTTTTCGTGTCTTGCGTTGTTTTTACAAAAATTTAAATTTTCTATTTTTCAAGTTATTTTTCACAATGCAAACAAAAAATTCGTATCCTATCAAAAAACGAGTCATAAACAATTTTTACCACATTTTGGTTAAACAACTTTTGTATATTTATTATTCTCGTAGCTTGTGTCCTTTGTCCGAAAATTTAATTTTTTTAGTTTCAATGTTGTTTTTTAACGAATAAAACCAAAACTGCGCGTCCTGTCAAAAAGTAATCGATAATGAATTTGAAGATCTTTTTTGGGCACGCAATTTTTGTTTCTGCATCTTTTTTCGCATCTAGCATAGTCTGACCGCAAAATGGAATTTATTATTGTTCATTATTTTTTGTGCGGTCAAATTATAATTTTCGATTTTTTAGAAAAATTCGAAAATTGCGATATTCTTGTAGGGCTTTTGAAAATCAAACTTTTTCTTTTCTTTACTCTGTTTTCCTGTCGTGCCTATCGTAGGAACCTATATTGCCGACTGATGATAGAGAAGTAACCTACATTACCAACCACCGATAATGTAGCCATTTGCATTATCTTTGGTCGATGCTTTTTACGAAGAAATTTAAACGGATTTTAGAACATTGATATCAAAAAAAAAGATTATATTTTAAGGTAATTGAGGATTTCACAAGATTTTTAATAATTACAAAAGATTCAATTATCGATCCTAAGATATAATGTTATAACCAAATTGATATAAATAATAACTTTTTTCGTGATTCACTATGTTTAACGCATTGAAGTTTATAGTTTCCGTATAAAATGCAAGACAAATTATTGTCTAATTCAACTAATTGAAAATGAGAGCGATTTGGCCATTTTTTGAAACCATTTTTTTAATCATATTTTTTATTCGAATAGAATTTTTTATTTTTAATTATTTTTTGTGCTGCCAAATTTGAATTTTCTATTGTACGCAAAAATTCAGAAATTTGTTGCGATATTCTTGTAGGGCTTTTGAAAATCAACGCTTATCTTTTCTTTACTTTTTTTCCTATCGTGCCTATCGTAGGAACCTATGTTACCGACCGATGAGAAAGAAGTACTCTGCATTACCGACCGCCGATAATGTAGTCATTTGCTTTATCTTTTGTCGATGCTTTTTAGGAAGAAGTTTAAACGGATTTTAGAACATTGATATTATAAAAAAGATGATATTTTAAGGTAATTGAGGATTTCAAAAGATTTTTAAGAATTACAAAAGATTCGATAATCGTTCTTGAGATATAATGTTATAACCAAATTATTGAAAAAAAAAACTTTTTTCGGGATTCTCTATGTTCAACTCATTGAAATTTATAGTTTTGGTATAAAAAGCAAGACAAATGATTGTCCAATTCAACTAATTGAAAATAAGTGCGATTCGGCCATTTTTTTAAACAATTTTTATAAACAAATTTACAATTGAAATAGAATTTTTTATTTTTCATCATTTTTTATGCTGGCAAAAATAGAATTTCGATTTTTCAGAAAAATTCAGAAATTTGGTGCGATATTCTTTTACGGCTTTTAAAAATCAACGTTTTTCTTTTTTTCACTTTTTTTATATCGTGCATTGTTTGGCTTAAAATTTTCATTTACGTTTTTTTTCTGGATTATTAAAATGGTATAACTTTGATAAATTTTCTTTTTATACAGACAAACATACAGACAAAAAAATTCATCAGACCCCGTTTTTCGGGTTTAGGGGGTCCCAGAACGTAGAAATTTGACAAAAACGGTGGGGGGGGGGCGGTCAAATTTTTCACAAATCTAATACCTTCTCTGATGAGAATATAAAATATTGTATATAGTTTTGTGTGGATTCCAACAAATTTTCGGGCAAAATAAATAAAAATTCGAAGAAAAAAATCATTTTGGACCACCCTTATTTACATTAGCACAAATATATCACTGAAAAAAAAGATTCGTTGGGACAACTAAAAAAATGGTTGGGACAACTATTTCAGTTAGTAAATAATGGTACTGCTATTTAGTTAGTTGTGAAAACTATTTTTCTTAGTTGGGGCACAAGTAGTTGCCGTTTCTATCTAATTAGGTGGACTTACTATTTCAGTTAGTCAAAGCGACTATCTGTAGGTAGTTGAACTTACTAATATAGTTAGTCATATCTACTAACAAATTTGTATATATAACTATTTTCTTTTTGTCACATAGGTACTCATTTAAATATCTCTCACTATACTATCGAAACCTCAATTGAAAGGATTTATTAAAAAGAAATTAAAAAGTGGGAACGCGGGCAATGTGTTTTTTTTTTTGACATAATATAATATAATATAATATATAATAAATAATATAAACTCGGGTGACTCTATTCTAATGCCACTTTATTTTGATACCACTAAACGACGTTTTAGTACAACAAATGTTACTTTTGTTACTTTTGCATGTGAACAAAGGTTTTATGATAGAAAAAAAAATTCTTAAGATTCATGGGAAAATTTTAAATGACTTTTTATTTTGAAAAATTGATTTCAACAGAATGTTAAAAAAGATTTCAAAAGACATCCAAAATTATCGATAAATAACTTGGAACATTTTAACTGATTTTTTTAATTTTCCAGGATCTGAACATTTGAAAAATTTGAAAACATTCCCACAATTTTAAAACAAAGTGTAGATTTTTCAACATTTCGAAATAAAGTTTCAAAGCTGTTTAAGGATTTTGAGAGGTTTCAAGATAATACAAGAATTTTCTTATGATTCCCGGAAAAGTTTTAAATGATTTTTTATACCGAAAAATAAGAATATAATGAGAATATTTAATATAGATTTCAAAACAAATTTTGATCCATAAATAACAGTTGAAACAATTATAAAATTGGAAGAACCTGAAATTAAAATAATTTTACTTCTAATTTAAAACTTGTTCTGTTCAAAAAATTAAATCTTCTAATTTTTAATGTTTCTAACTAAAAATTGCTTAAAACTATATAATTTTAAAAATCTCTAAATTCGTTGATTTATTGTTCAATTTAGAGAATTGAAAATGATGGCGTGAATTTACAATTTTTTTTCAAGTCTTCAAATTGCACAATTTATGAGAGTTTAACAATTATTTATTCATTGAGCGTTTAAATTTAACAAAATCAGGCCTTAGGGTCCTTCGAGGTGAAAAATGAATAAATTATTTGATTTCACTTTTTATAAATAAGTGATTGTTTTTAAATTCAATATTAGTTAAATATTCTTTTTTTTCAAAATTCAACTATTTTGCTAACATTTTTGAAAATTATTTTTTCAACTGAAAATGTAACTATTCCATGTTTGGTTGAACATTTATCTTCTTTAGTTGAAAATTCGACTATTTTATGGAAAATTCATGTACTTTGATAAAAAAATTATTCTTTTTTAGTAGAAAATTAATTTTTTTGTTTCAAAATTAGTTTTTTTTATTAAAAATTAATTTTTCAACTGAAAATTTAACTATTCCATGTTTGGTTAAACATTTGTCTTCCTCAGTTAAAAATTCATCTATTTGATTGAAAATTCATATACATCAGTAATAATTATTCCTTTTCTATTGAGAATTCATTTTTTTTTAGCTCAAAATTAGTTTTTTTATTGAAAATTAATTTTTTAACTGAAAATCTAACTATTTCATGTTTGGTTGAACATGTATATCCTTCAGTTCAAAATTCAACTATTCGATGGAAAATTCATGTACTTCAATAAAACTTATTCTTTTGTTGTGGAGAATTAATTATTTTGGTTCAAAATTAGTTTTTTTTTTATTGAAAATTATTTTTTCAACTGAAAATGTAACTATTCCATGTTCGGTTGAACTTTTATCTTCTTCAGTTGAAAATTCAACTATTTGACTGAAAATTTATGGATTTCAATAAAAATTATTCTTTTCTTGTGGAGAATTAATTTTTTTTGGATCAAAATTAGTTTTTTGTTTGAAAATTATTTTTTCAACTGAAAATTTAACTATATCATGTTTGGTTGAACATTCATCTTCTTTGGTTGAAAATTCAACTATTTCAATGAAAAATTCATGTACTTTAATAAAAATTATTCTTTTTTTTTGTAGAAAATTAATTTTTTGGTTCAAAATTAGTTTTTTTATTGAAAATTAATTTTTTAACTAAAAGTTCAACTATTCCATGTTTTGTTGAACATTTATCTACCTCATTTGAAAATTCAACTATTTGATTTAAAATTCATGTACTTTAATAAAAATTATTCTTTTTTTGTTGAAAATTTGTCTTTTTTTTGACAGGAAATTAACAAGTTTGGTTGAAAATTTCATTAAAAATTAAAATAAATGTTTGAAAATTCCTTTTTTTGTTGTTGTTGAAAATGAACTTTTTAAATTAAAAATGTAGCTATTTCTTTTTGGCTAAAAAGTTTATCTTTTGAGGCCATAGTTTTTACATTGTACTAAAACGTTACTAACGTAAACTAGTCACAAGTACTACAAACGGCTTCCTAAACCGACTACAGTCGAACCTGGATTTAGCGCCGGTTCCGAGGCTGACCTTGACGTTAAATCCAGAGACTCTGAACAATTTCGTCTCTCTCCTGTTTCATCTCTCTCCTGTTTCTCTCTCTGTTTTGTCCCGCCTAAGTGAACACCGCACATCGCCCCGCAACCGCCACTCACATATCCCCACGGCGCGGCGACAATTCTCGCAAGGGCAAAATCCAGGGGAGCTAAATCCAGGTTTCGCTGTACTTGCTCAGTCGATTTCACTAACTGAATAGTTATAAGAACCAATGAATGCTTTACTAATAAGGAGCCCCAACTATTCATTCTTCTCAGTCTAAACCTAATTTCTGATAAAAATGCAGTTGTAAAGTTTCTTTATCACGACAGCAGAATAGAGATCGGGGTTAATTCAAAAATGAAAAGGTGAATAAAGAGTCTTAACGAGTGGAAAGGACCATGGTATCGTTTGTCCAGCCAGGGGTGTTTTTCAACTTTGATATCCTTCGACGTATTCCAGCGAGGCGAGGCGAGGGAGTGTTTTTGTGAAGGGACGGAATTGCCAATCAAATATTCAGTCGTGGTTGTTTAAGCGGTGCAATAAAGAAAGGGTTTCCGCGAGCTTCCTCTATTCGTGCCGGTGCTTTTACTATAGAGGGGCTTTTCAGAAGTTGAATGGCAAAGGTGGAATCACCACAGCACCGAGTGAGGGGTGCGAGTGTTTACATAAAACCAACACTGGATGTTCCATTGTTAATGTTGAGAGTGCACTTCACACGAGTCTCGGTGAACTGAAGGCGAATTTTCAACTGGCAAATATTTCAGTACGTCGTCACGAGATTCGAAGAGGAAAGAGGATAAAATGCAACATTGACTTGACACTTTGACACGAGAAGGCAATTAAACAAGAGGAAAGTGCACTTTTCTATTCACTCACACACTTTCCTCAGATTGTTAGACATTTTTTCAATAGTTTAAAGCACCCTGATTGATCAAAATCAGTTTATTATTTTTCTGAGTGGACCGACAATCGGAAATTGGCGAAAAACGCAAATTTTCGAAAAATTATAGGCCCAGACAGCGCGTTATTCTTAATTTCCTAGCCCTGGCGCCACCTGTTATTACTGACACATATTACTACTACTATTCATATTAATATGTGACAGTCATAACAGATGGCACCACTGGAAAGAAATTGAGAAAAACGCGCTGTCCCAACCTACACAATGTCCCAATCTGTACGACACTTCCCTGTTTAAAATATTTAACTTTCATATTTTTGTTTCACTTAAAAAAGTTCCGAGTTGAACGATAGTAAATCCACCGACTGGTCATTTACTGACAGACGATAATGGTTCGTGTCGGTGCTCAGATACCAGCAGTTCCTGACCGACATTGATAGGATACCCAGTAGGCACCTATATTACCGACCGATGATAGAGCAGTAACCTACATTACCGACCACTGATAGTGTAGCCATTTGCATTATCATTAGTTGATGCTTGTTACGAAGAAATTTAAAAGAAATTTAGAACATTGATATTAAAAAAGGGTATATTTCAAGATAATTGAGGATTTCCGAAGATTTCTAAGAATTACAAAAGATTCAATAATCGTTCTTAAGGTATAATGTTTTAACCAAATTAATAAGAAAATAACATTTTTCGGGATTTACGATTTTTAACTCATAGAAATTCATAGTTTTGGTATAAAATGCAAGAGAAATTATTGTCCAATTCAACTAATTGAAAATAAGTGCGATTTCGACATTTTTTGTTGAATTTTTATAAACAAATTTACAATTTGATTATTTTATAATGAATGGCACCCTTTTTTGCTTACTAAATCAATTTAGAATATCGTTTTGATAACTCTCTATTATGGTACGTTGTAATGTTGATTTTTCGCTTAAATATGAAACTATGGAATATTGATAAATAATTATAACTGTAATTTTTACATTCTCATCCTATAATGAAAAGGTATTAGATTTATGTGAAATCTGAACCCCCCCCCCCCCCGTTTTCGTTAAATTTTCACCTTTTGAGACTTCCTGAATAAAAAAAAACAGGTTTTTACAACATTTCTGTCTGTCTGTTTGTCTGTCTGTTAGTCTGTAGATTTTTACTTTGTCAGCACGATAACTTTCAAAATAATCAGCTTATTGGATTGGACTTCGGTATACTCTTTAAGTATCCTGAAATAAAAGTCTAGTTCGTTAGCCAGCCATTTTGGATAAAAATTCCTAATTTGAGCACATTTTGAAAATTTGTTAGAACCCTTTTTTTTTAATTTCTAATACTTCTATGGGCGGATATTAATAGTACTCAAAATTCATTTTCAGCCAAAAAAGGCACGATATGAAAAAAATCAGGAGGAAATCGCTGCATTTTTAAACAACTTTTTGAATTTTATAAAAAATCAAAAATTCAAATTTTGATCGCACAAAAAAATAATGAAAAATGAAAAACTACAATTTGCGGTCAAACTATGCAAGATATGGAAAAAGATGAAGATAGAAAAATTGTGCGGATGCAAAAGCTCTACAAATTTATCAGCAATCACTTTTTGATCGCATGCCTGGTTTATGTTTTAATCCTAGATAATAAAATTTAAAAACATGAAAGAATTACATTTTTGGACAAACGACACAAGCTATGAAAAAAATGAATAGACAAAAGTTCTTCACACAAAAAGAAACTATAAAAATTTGTCATAAATAATTTTTTCAAAGAAGCTTAGTTTTTGTTTTATTCGTTAAAAAAAGCATTTAAAATAAAAAAATTTATATTTTGGAAAAAAGACACGAGACGTAAAAAAATTAAAAGACATAAGTTGTTCAACCAAAAATGATGAGAATGTTCTCTTAGCGAAAATGTAATTACCGAAATAGGAAATTTAGAAAATTTCCAATTACTGAAACGAAAAAAAAATATTAAAAATGTTTGTTAACGACATTGTAACATTTCTAATGCCGAAATTTCAAATTCCAAAAGTTTTTATTTCCGAAAACAAAAATATTTAACGATATTTTTCATTTCTTAGCATAATATTTGTTTAAAAAATGCATAATGCAAAGTTTGGAATTTAAAAGTGCTTTTTCAAATTTCGGAATTGAGAACATCAGTGTTTGAAAACTTTGCTAATTATACAATTGGAATGATATAATTTTTTTGAATTTTTGAAATCCCGGATATCGGAAAATACCGTAAAAATAATTACAAAGAAATAAATTTCTCGAAAAAAAACTAGCGATAATTTTCATACCCGAAATTTAAAATGTCGAATTTGCAAATTCCGGAAATTAATAAATTTTCAAAAATAATAAATTTCCCAATTTTCAAATTGCCGAAAATAGTAGATTTCCGAATTTTTCCCATAAAAAATTTCAGAAGAAGTAAGATTGAATTGTACAACAGAGAATAAATACCAAATAGAATGAAATATTATTCTTACAAAAAATAATTTTTCCTTAAAAGAATTTTTCAACTTTCGCAAGAAATTTAAAGTTATTTTAAAGTTATTTCGAAGCATTTTTTTCTAAACAAAAAATTTAGAAAACTAGATAAATTGTTAGGGGAAAAAAGGAATATTTTCGTACAATCTTTTTTTTCTAATAAACCTTTTCGATAATAATATTTCACTTTCTGGTAAAGAAAAAATGCATTGTTTAATTTTTCTCTGAAATCAAACTTTATAAATTTGTAACTAATACACTAATACTAATAACGTTCTTAAATTTTTTTTTGCAAAAATTTATAAGCGATTTCGCAAAAAAGGTTCGAGTTAACAAAACAAAAATGTTGGTCGCATGAAAAACAAATTTATACCTTCAAAATGTAGTATCTAAAGCTTATTATTTTAGGGAAAAAAATGGAAAGATGCATTTTTCTGTACAAAAAAATATTAAATACTTTCTATCACAAGGGTTTAAGATGATAAGATTTTTTAACCTCTCCAAATAACTTGAAACTGTTGACAGATTTTCGTATATTTCATAATAAAAAATAAAAATAAAGAAACATTTATCCGAAGAATGTTCAAAGAAAATATAAAAATAATTTTTCTTTCGAAAAAAACACTAATAAAAGGTATTTTATGGAGAAATAAAAATAAAATTCAAATACCAGACAACAAAATTACGAACTTTAATTTTCGAAGAATTGTTCTTAATTCTTTGAATTCTTCTTAATTCTATGTATTCTTCCGCTATTCTCTGAATTCTTTCGAATTTTCTGAATTCTTATCAATTGTCTGAATTCTTCTAAATTCACTTAACTCTTTTAAATCCTCTGAAATCTTTTGAATTCTTCTGTATTCTCTCAATCCTTTTGAAATCCTCTATTTTTTTCAATTCTGTAAATTCTTTTAAAGTTTTTGAATTCTTCTTCACTCTGTGAATTCTTCCAAATTTTATCAATTCTTTGAATACTTCTTGATTCTATGAATTCCTCCTCTATTCTCTGAATTCCTTCGAATTTTCTGAATTCTTCTCCATTGTCTCTGAAATCTTTTGAATTCTTTTGTATACCCTCAATGCTTTTGAAATTTTCCATTTTTTTAATTCTGTAAATTCTTTTGAAGTTTGTGAATTATGTTTCACTCTGTGAATTCTTCCGAATTTTCTTAATTCTTTGAATAATTCTTCATTGTATGAATTCTTTCGCTATTCTCTGAATTCTTCCAAATTTTTTTAATTCTCTGAATTGTTTTTAAATTTTCTGAACTCTCTAAACGTTTTTGAATTTGTTAAATTCACGATATCACTGAATTTTCAAAATGTTTTTCAATTATCTTGAAATCATTAGAATACACGTTGAATTTTTTTAACTTTCTTTGAAAATTTTTGATTCTGTAGAATTCACACGAATTCTACAGAAATTTTAAATTTGAATAAAAAATATTTTAGAGAATTCGAAAGAATTGAGATAATACGAAAGAATTGTAGAAATTCAAAATAACTAATGGTGTATTGTAAAAGTTTCAAGAGAGTTCAAAAAAATTTCAAAATAAGTCAAAAGAGTATATGTGGAATCTAGGAATTCGTTTGAATTATACAGAATGAAAAAAAAAAATTATACAGAAAGATTTTAATAGAATTTAGAATATTCGAAAAATGTGAAGGAGTTCAAAGTGTCTTAAAATGCATTCTAATAATTTGAAGATACTTAAAAATCATTAAAAGAATTTAGTCGTCTCGTAAAATTAAAAAATAGAAAACAGTTCAAATAATTCAGAAAATTTCAAAAGCATTCAGATAATTAAAAAAAATTACAAAAGAATTAATAGAATTCAAAATATTTCAGAGAATTTGAAAGGATTCAGACATTTTAAAATTTATAAGAGAATTTAGAATGATTCAGGAGAGTTTGAATTCTACAGGATGAAAAAGTATTCAAGGAAAGTTAAAATAATTCAACGTGTATTCTAATTATATAAAGATAATTAAAAAGCATTTCAAAAAATTCAGTGATACGGTGAATTCAACAAATTTAAAACAGTTTAGAGAGTTCAGAAAATTTTAAAACAATTCAGAGAATTAACAATAAATCAGAGAATTCAAAGAATTTGGAAGAATTCAGAGAATTCGGAAGAAATCAAATAATAGGGTAAGAATTCATAGAAATAAGAGGAATTCAAAGAATTAGGAAGAATTTAGAAAATTCTGAAGAATTCACAGAGTGCAAATAAATTCACAAACTTCACAAGAATTTACGGAATTAAAAAAAAATTAGAGCAATTCAAAAGAATTTGGAGAATACAAAAGAATTCAAAAGTTTTCAGAGCATTTAAAAGAGTTTAGAGAATTTAAAAGAATTCAGACAAATGAGAAGAATTCAGCGAATACAGAAGATTTCACCTCGCTGAAGTTTGCAACGTTTACAAAAAACGAATTTACAAAACAAATTTTTTGCTCGAGACCTAAAATTTAAAAATTCTAAATGGATCTAATTGATGACCAAAGATACCCAAAAAAGTTG
>JAABKJ010009700.1:0-11140 GCA_011634705.1 Andricus grossulariae
GTCATTTTTTTAGATGACAGTTACTCCCAGTGGGACCCTGCGGTGGTTGTTAACCTTTAGTTTATATATATATATGTGTGTGTGTCAATGATCCATTACAGATTCCTGTGAAGGATCCTTTACAGGAATATTCATCTTGGACAGAGATATTTTTTCGAGTGTCCCACCTGCTCAGGAACCTGTACAGGGTCCTTCATAGATACTTTTTGCAAATGTGTCCCACTTGCACAGGATCCTGTACAGAATCCTCCCCAGGGAATTTCTTGCAGCAACATCCACGATAATGCAGAAACCTGTACAGGTATTTGATTACCCAGGTGATCTTTGGAGGTTCCTGCACAGGTTCCTCGCAGGATCCGCGGCAGGAACCGGTTCACCAGGCACCTGCGTACGTTCGTGTACAGGAACCTCCAAAAGCACCTGTCAGATTCCTGCCCACGTTCACATACAGAAATTTTCAGCTGGTTAGTCCACCTCCTTGTCCTTCACCAGTCCTATAGTTGGGTAGATTCGGTAGATTCGGATTCGGCTATCCATGAAACTCAGATGAGGGGAGAAGTCCCATTCCTGCTCTCGCCTGATCCATCCTCGTTTTTTCACGAATTTTCTATTTTGCCGACACTGAATTTGATTTATAGGCGATCATATAGAGAATCACTTCTCAACCTGCATTACCCACCATTTTCGAACACATGCCCTTAATCCCCACTTACTTGACTTTCGGAAAATCTACGTATAATTTATATTGTTGTTTGAAGAAATCGTCACAATTAAAATCATTTTTGTTTGTGAATAAGCGCACACACGCGCTTATCAACTCAAATAAGAAAAATTCCAAGCGATGTTTCGTATCCGAAAAGAGAACTGCTTTTCATGATGATGACGTGACACGTTTTTGTTCTTACCTGCATATTTTACGCGTGAACATGATTTTTCGCTATTTTGTTTCATAAAGTCGGTTTTCTTCAAAGTAATTTTCCACGTTTTCCTTCAACTTCTTTCAATTATATAGAATTTCTGATGAACTGTATTAGAACCGGGCACCTATAAAGAAAATGAGAATTTCGCGGGCGAGGTCATTGTTTTGGGGGCAGCGTCCGGCATCCTATTTCTGAAATCTGTTATAGCCTATTTTTCAGAAGGGTAGTTATATGATTTCTCCGGTCGTATATTTAGTTTTTCATTACAATACCCTGGCGGACCAGACGAACGCAAGCATTACGCTACAGCGTAATGCTAAAGTAATGCTGAAGTAATATATCATTATAATTATTAAAAGAAGCAAAATAAATATGTAAACTGTTGCAATTATAATAATACATTAAAATTTACTTTAAATGGGCATGCCGTAATTGCAACAAGTTACTTTTTCAGCATTAAAAATAAAAAAACAAAGTGGCTGTCATTGAAGTCGGGCCCCTGTATGTTGGCAACCAGCTTGGAGCCGTCATTAGCAGATTGCAATGAGAGCCACATTATTTTTTCATTTTTTAACACTGAAAAAGAAACTTTTTGCAATTACGTCATGACCATTTAACGTCAATTGTAACGTATTACTGTAATTGCATCAGTTTACATATTTATTTTGTTTCTTTTATTGATTATAATGCC
Source organism: Andricus grossulariae (assembly GCA_011634705.1). Lineage (NCBI taxonomy): Eukaryota > Metazoa > Arthropoda > Insecta > Hymenoptera > Cynipidae > Andricus > Andricus grossulariae. Next base: position 1,612 of record JAABKJ010009700.1, read on the forward strand.
ATATTACTTTAGCATTACTTTAGCATTATTTTATCATGACGCTGTAGCATAATTCTTGCGCTTGGCCGGTTCGCCAGGGTAACTAAAAGCTTATTCAAAGGTATGCTGCGACTTTACACAAGTTCAGAATTATGAACTAAATTATAGAATATAATTAAGACCACGCGGCTGACCAGCTACGAACCGAATGACTCTCGATGAGAGTTATCGGGACGCATCGACGCATGATGACATACGTCAACAAAGACGATGAGCCGATCGATCCCGAATGATCTCCAGAATCCAGATCCAGGATTCAGATAGAGATACTCAATCCCTCCCAAATGCACACTTTGCATCCTACAAACGCTATCTTTTTCTTTCCACGCCCTATCTGTCGTGTCTACTAAGACCTATCTCTTTGTATCCCTGACTCTATCCCTTGCAGTCACAACTGCCTATCTTTTCCTATCCCTAACTCTATCCCTGGTGGTCACAACTGCCTATCGCTCTCTATCACTGACTCTACCCTTGTGGTCGGGCCTATCTTTTTCTATCCATGTTGTTTACAAATTCCTATCTTTTTCTAACCTGTTGTTCACAAGCGCCTGTCTTTTTCTATCTTTGTATTTCACAAGTAACTATCTTTTTCTATCGCTTGTAGTCAAACTGCTTATATCTTTCTATTAATGATTATATCCCTTGTGGTCACATGCGCCTATCTCTTTCTATCCCTGTTATTCACAAATGCCTATACACTCGAACTCCAAAGATATGAGAATCTCGGGAATCGGGAACTCCAAAGATATGAGCGTAAAAGGGGCTCCCACCCCTGCGACGTCTGGATTTCGGGGGTAATGCGTGAGAACGCACACAGGCCTACTGCGCGCGTATGCAATTCGCAATTAACAAACGTCGAAATGAAAGCAGCGCGCGTTCGCGTGCGCCTCACTCTCGACCAGGGTGGGAAAAAAATCCACTCGCTCCTTTGGAGTCGGGACGCTCGTATCTGTGGAGTGCTCGTATCTTTGGAGCTCATGTCTTTGGACTTCGAGTGTATTTTTCTATCCCTGACTCTATCCCTTGTTGTCAAATTACTTATCGCTTTCTATCAATGATTCTATTTGCTGTATTCATAAAGATTTATCCTTTTCTATCCATGTTAATCCGTCAAATATTTATAAATCTTATCCCTTTCTATACCTACTTTATTTTTAAATTCTATCCATTTGAATCCATATCGCATTTAAATATTCTTATCTATTTCTATCCACGATATGTTGCTTGAATTTCTATCCATTTGAATCCACTCAAAAATGTAGTATTATTATCCCTTTCTATCCACGATATATCGTCATAATTTCTAGTCATTTGAATCAGAGCAGAAATTTAAGGGTTAAGTACTAGCTGCTGGTTATAAGTCGTTGTTGAAACAATTACCACCGGTAATTATACCGGGGAAAAGTTGCATACCACTTTTCTATTTTTGCTTTTCAAATAAAAATCCCTAATCTTAGAATAGAAAATTAAACCAAATTTATAAATGGTGATGTGAAATTTTTTAATGAACGAAAGCGCAGGCCTTATTCATTACAATAAGCTGATTATTTTTGATAATTAAACTTGGTTTCCAATCTTTTTTATGGCAAGTTAATGTTTTTTGTTTCATACAACATGTATTGAGTGACAGTTAGCACTTTTGAGTGGCAATCATATTTTACAATGACTTACTAGTCAGGGGAAATTAGCTCAAAAAAGGTGGATTTTCAGAAGAAAAATATAAAGTTTTTTTTTCTTCCTTATAATCATGTCCCCGAAGGCATTAGAATTGAATACCAAAAAAGTTCCCCATCGGATCGGCACCGCATACACCTCTAGCCTCGAAAAACATCCCTTAGACGGGTATTACCGGTGGTTTTTGGCTCTTATATACGAAAAGGTGCATCGGACGACAAGAAAAAATAGAAGTAAAAATATTTAGAATAGAATTTCCAATAAAAAAGGTTCTATACACTTTTGCTTTACATGCCATAGGTGATTCATAATCATCTCCAGAAGTCGGGGGCGGAGAGGGGGATGTTTTGGCATGTGGCGCGAAATGTACTCGCGCGCTTAGTTTTCGGCCCATAACTCATAAAAGGGAAGTTTTTGGACAAAAATGCATGAAGAAAAATTTGTAGAACAGAATATTTCCTTTTAAGACCGATACATTTTTTTACATTACATCAATTTGGAAAGTCATAATTTTTTTTTCAATTGCACGTACAATAACTGGGATTTCATTTCCACACTACTTGTAAGGTAGAATTTTTCATGCGTTTTTTTTATTGTGGTTTACAAAAGAAAGATTAAATTCTTTCAAAAATGTAATTTAACATTTTATAGTTAAATATATAACAATTCAAAAATCGCTTTCTTAAGTTTTCTTATCAAATTCACTATTTTTGTTACAGATTGCTTTACTCAGACCTTGAACTCTTATATGTGAAAATATATCGCATGAAATGTAAAAGTTGGAGTGCCGCTAATAGGCTAGGCTCGCGCTAGGCTAGCCTCGCGCTAAGCTAGACCAGTTCAGATTTTGGACGAGAGTCCAGACCCATCTGCGGTGGGAGTGGCTTATACATGATGAACTCGTTTTTAAGGGTCTCAAGCATCCTAAACTGACGGGATAAACTCTTCGCCGCATACGAAACCCCATAAAAACTATACCTTGTAAATTCAAGAAAGGGACACGCTCTATCCACTCGTTCTACAGAGTAAGCAGTAAAGATGGTGAAGTACTATGAGACAGTTGTATTTTGAAATTCATCATGGCCTCAACTAGTAAATGTTTTATATGCGACAAAAGTTTAAGTGTAGAAGAGACAGTCGGAGTAAAAAGTGGAATTGACAATCTTAGACGAGTGAGTGAAATTCGCAAAGATGGATACCTAAACTTATTACGAAGGGTCAACTCGATGGAAGTACATAAAATAGTTAGACGGGAGTATATTAACCAGCGTAATATTATTCGAGATTTAAAAACATCGCAAAAAGATCCAGGTAATAATAATCCAGTTTTGCGTTCTGACGAAATATTTGATTTCAAGACATATGCCCGATGGATCATCGGTGACAGAAAAAACATTAGAAGCAAAATTACTACTTATGGGGATCAGGTAATGTTTGCGAAAACTCTAGCCAAACCAACAATTGTTTGCTTCCGCAGATCGGGATTCGAAGTCATAAACAGTTGGTATACAAGTCGATCAGGCAATGAACAAGAAGAACGTATGAGAATTGTGGCAGCAGCGGGACGTATAGTACAAGAAGATATTCGAAGCACTCCATATAATATAACAGATTACCCAGATGTCAAGGACTTTATGTGTGAAGCAAATGCTTCAATTGTACCCACATTGCGTAAATTTTTAGATACAATTATCGTAGAAGGTAAAAAAACTGATGCTGAAAAATTGAAAATAAAGTCTATAGCCATCGCTCATGCTATAACTGCAGCAACAAGGCCTCGCTCATTTATTTCTTGCCAATTACTTTCTCTGGCGGTATTTTCATTTAGAAAAGTTGACTCCAAAAATATTTTAAATGCAGTTGCAGAGTTGGGTTTCTGCTCAAGCTACAAGGATGTCGCGCTATTTAAAGCATCTGCTGTTAAATATTGGAAACCTGATTTAGACATAAGTTCCTTTTTTCGGTATATTTTTGGCAACGCGGATTACAACATAAAAAACTCAACTGGGAAAGGTACGTTTCATTCCATGGGTGGAATAAAATGCATAACTCCGGCAAATAAGGTTCTAAATCAAGAAATTTGAAAATTGCGAAATGTTCCTTCATCTAAAGAGATCGCAAGTACCGGACAAATCCCAATGCAAACATTTAAAGAAAAAATAAAAGCAAGTTTAAATTCAATAAAATTAAGTAACGTATATGATTCTGGAATTAAAAAAAATTAGCATCCTTTCAAGTCAAGATGTCCCTCGGTTGTCAGAAAGACATTTTCAGGCATCTTCTCTTTCTTCATGGCAAGGTTTCATGGAAATTTGGACATATACTTGTTCGTACGTGCGATCTCAGATTCTTGCATTACATTTTGTCAATTTACCCTCAACTGAATACAACAGCGTGTTTACTGTTTTGAAATTTGCAAGTGAAAAATCCAAAAAATCCACGCAAGAAACTTGCTTTGTTACTTTAATTTAATCATAAGGTAATCATTCATTTATCACATTGTGTCAATGCAATTTCATATTTTACAAGAGATTCTACATTTGCTCTTTATCAGAAGTCATTTGTGAATTTCATTAAAAATTACATTGGCTGGCGAAATATGTAGTCATCTAGAGACTTCTTCAGCGATTCCTTATCAGAATCTGGTACATTTTTTCGATGAAAATTCACATTTATTAAGAGCTTCTGCAGTTGCTGTTCATCTCGAGTAATTTGTGATGTCCAGGTTTCTGGATCAAAGTTTAAAAATTCAGAAGGAATATTTAATTTATCGAACAATTTAATTGTGTGTGTCGTAACAAGTTGATCGAGAGTTAGGCTTTTAATTTTACTTTTATTCTTTGGATCAAGTACCAAACGCTTCGACGGCACTGTATTACCGGATCGTTCATTAATATCTATTCCCATTTTACGCTTGCATTCCAGCACGGTCGTATACACAGATCCAAGGGCTCTCGTGGTGGGGGAAGTTCCCTAATGTAAGCCAGAAAGTTTCGCAAACTGACCATTGAATGTAGTAGCGTATGTGTCGAGTAGTGTAGAATTGGAATTCAAAAAGATAAGCAAAACACGTTTTCGAACCTCAGAGTCTCAACTGGTGTCAACGAACTGAATCGTGAAGTAATATTTAAATTAAATAAATGCAAAAATGCCGTGTGTTTGTCTCGTACCGTTCATTAATAGGGACCTGACTTATTGTATTAAATCCTTGTAAAATGGTCAAATTTTACATTGAAATATTTGATTCTTTAATACTAGGGATCTGAATTATAGTATTAAATACTGCCTCGATACAAAAATATTACGTAATGTATTTATTTAATAATATATATTTATTTGTCCATTAGTAAAAAATTGTTCGTTTTTTTCTTCTACAATTTTCATAATTTTCATAATTTGCATTTATTATTTACAATAACATTTTATGACACAAATACAACATTTTTAAATAATTGCAAAGAAATTTGTTGAAGTATTAATTTTGGAATTGTGATTACTGTAAATATTTTATCGGTTAACTTAATTTGCTATCGACCATTTTTATTTATAGGGAATTTTTATTATGATTAATAAGGTGTGTTAAAGCCACTCGTTGCACTATTTTATTATTTTCAAAAATCAGTTTCATGCAATTTACTTTAAATCATATAAGTTTTAGCATCAATATGTATTTATTATTTTCATTAATTTAAAAATGCATCGACCTGTGTATACGACCGTGCGCAGCACCCAAACAGTCATACGATACAAAAATAGAAACCGATATGAATTATTCGGAACACGTTCAAAGATTATATGGAACGAATTATCCAATAGCCTAGAAAATAATTGTTTCTTTTTTTACTATTAAAAGTAGAAACATTTCATTTTGATAGTCAGTTCAAGAATAATTTTAGAACGTATTGTCTTTAAATTTCCTTGAAAAATCCCGAAAACTGTAAGTAATACCGTACGTCAATAAAATACCGCAAGTCACCCAAAGACTCGATGGTTTCAAGATTTTCGAATTTTCGTTGAAGTAAGCCGTGCAATTCTTCTCCGAAAAAGATTTGAGGTGTTTTTCTTATCTCCACTTTATGAAGGCATTGTGTGCCGTCATATACTTTTCTCGAGATTTTCGGTGCATTAAGTGATTTATTGCACTTTCTGCCTCGGCGACAATCTCGGGAGGATTCATGTATCCATCGTCGCTACCACTTTGGTCCATTTTTCTTACAGTATTCAACTCTTTTGTCGCAATTAAGGACAGTCAAATAAATGTAAATTTTTAACACACGGGATAATAAATGAAGCCGCGAATGGATGCATGGTAGTACTTCTAGCCATTGGTATTGGCAGAACTGTTGCTGCAGCAGCAGGTGTGCTCTCGCGCAGATTTTTTGTTGCGCCAGTCGACGCCATATCAATTCATGTTATATCGCGAATGAACCAACCTAGTATCCTGTTATTATACATCATGGTCATTTCAAAAATCGAGAAAACACCAACATAGATTCTTCTTAACGAGCATGTAAGTCGCAACTTCCGGCGCAGGAATTGGGGATGATAATTTCCATTCAATCGATTCTTATTTCCTGGGTCATTTTTTAATGTTTTCACATGTAACTGGAAGTTGACAGACATTTGCTACAGGTCGTTTTAATATACATTTCGCGGTACGAATAGAGACAACACAAAATTTACCGTCTTACCTCGATCGATAATTTTGAAGTTAGGTTGAGGTCGCGTCTATTTATCCCTTTGTTAAAGGGTGTTCAGACAGTCTGATGACTACAAATGACAAAATTCATTGAGAGTTTGTTGAATAAATTGTCAAGGATTGTGTCGATTTTCATTTAAATCTAATAAGGAACATTCCGGAATTGCTGTAAATGGAACAACGGTTAAAAAATTACTCGGAGTTAGTTAGGTATAGTTTTCAGTATCTGAAGATGCTGACATGATTGGGCCTGAATTCAAATATGCTGCAATTTGACAGAAAAGTCTAGTAAGTTCTAAAAACGTAAGGAAGTAAGATCTCATCATGCGTTAAACGTGATATTTAATGCTTTTTACACCAACTTCCCAAAGATCTCCGAAATGAGGTGCACGAGATGGAACGAACTTCCACTCAGTTGCGCCTGTAACGAAAATATTGCGAAGCTTAGGGCCAGTAATTACCCATTAAAGGCGTGGGCAAATTCACGATTGGCACTTTGAATGGTTGTACCATTATCACTATATATAACTTTTGGTGACCCTCGATGACTAATACTACGTCGAAGAGCAGCGATAAAGCTCTCTGAAGTGTAAAAAACAAACTATTTCGATATGAATTAAAAATAATTCATTTTGGCAATTTTTAAACCAGAATTTTCGTGTCCATGTAATTTGATATATTTCCTCAATTGAGATGTTTTGAAGCCTATCAGTTAGAGTTTTTGAAAGGCTTTTAGTATTATGACTGGCATGTTCTTTTTATTTTAGATGTAGTTAGTGAACAAAACGACTACAGATAGCTGTATTTCTTATGAGTTTGGGCCACGAAGAGTATTTTGAATGTAAATCCCATGAACTATTAATTGCAGTTGCATGATTTCAGAAATCACTGTTTCGGAATTTAATCGTACATTTTCATGTAAAGTCCAAAACTTATGTAGCTGTGGAAGTCATGATTGACCATTTCACCATAACGAATACTCCTTAAGCTTAGTCTTGAAGTACAGCCAGCAGGATTGTCACGTGCGTTGACGTGCTACCATATAGCACTCGGAAGATGATTTCAAATGTCTGACCCTCGATTCGCAACGAAACTTTTCCAACTTGCAGGTGGATGATGCAACCAAGCAAGTACTACTGAAGAATCTGCGCGTGCATAAATGGAACTAACCAAATTAATTGGGACAACTCTAGGTTTAGAATAAAGAATTGTCACGAAAGTTTGAGCAGCTTGAAATATGCGTAAATATAGAACTGCATCATAAGCTTGTTGACAGGCGTCATTAAATCAGTGTATTTCAATTTCAGCATTATCAGGAATCACATGCGTACATCTTGGAATTGATGTTTCTTTAATATTGGAGTGATCAGAGCAATACTGCCGTGATTTAGCGGAACACCGTTAACTGCAATTCGGATAAGTCACCTGAACGTAGTTAACGGTAGGCAATTTAAGGAATTTATCGGAATTGAAGTTAAAGGTATTCTTCTCAATCACGGCAGAATACATGCCATTTCTGTAAGCTTTAATGGAAGAGGATCGTCCCAATTAGATCGTAACAGTCAAAGCTCTTGCATACAAATCTTAGTATAAACTACCAATAGAGTAAGAAAACACAATGAATCGTACATGTGCACTACAGTAGATAGTACGAGTATAATATGTTTAGTATAAGCTTTTAACACGAATAAGTAAAAAAAAAATCTTTTGTGGGATCCCATGCGAGACCTAAGATGTGGATAGGTTCTGTTGACACAGAATGTCTACGTAAAAGTTTTCACGAATGATTTTAGATTCGATTGGAAAACGACATATTTAAGGTGAAATATTTTTCGAAAAATCACAAATTCTATGCTAAAAGGGTGAAGGATTGGTATAGAAAGGATCCCTCACAGAAATAGGATATTCTGGGATAACCGATTTGTTTTCCAGGATATTCAGGATGTCTATGGAACGTTTCTGACATTAAAAAGACCATCGAAATCATGAATATATTTTCGTTAAAAAAATTTTGTACAACCTTTTATCATATGATTTTCGATATTTCGTAAAAGAATTTGACAAATGAAATCTCAGCAATCTAACGTTCTGAGGAAAAACAGAGGACATATTTGGATTTAGCACAGAAAAATACTCTGCAAATGTTATATCTCATTCCATGAACACATAGGTCATATTTTGTTTAACATTATAATTGATATCTCTGTTTTATTTTTATTATATTTCTCTCTTATATCCGCGGACTAAGTTAAGTGACTGATGAGATGAGGATGTTATAAGTTAATTAAATACGATGTTTGAAATCTTTTGCGATGATGTTGTAGGTACAAAATTAGGAGCACAGTGTAATTTGGCGTTCGTATTTTACCGCTGTTATCCTTACACAGCGGCTGCGAGCGTTAGAGGTGACAACAGTCGCCTCTAGATGCTTTCTTATAATTTTCAGAAAACTTCGTCCTAAAGTTGTATCCTTTTTCGCTGTTGGTTTCAAACTTCTCACTTTCATAATAGAGACGCACCAATTTCTCTTTCATTGTGGTATCCCACTTGATGCTCTCCCACGGTATTTCTGTTGAGGTGGTCGCAGATGTTCTTGCTAGCCAGCTGTTTGATTAGTGAGAACTTCCTGACCATCTCGCAGCTCACCATCACCACCGTGCCGCGTGATATGGCCTCCAGCGGTGGCTCCAGGGGCGCCCCGACGATCATCGGAAAGCGACAAGCATTTCAAAATCTTTAATCGACTCTCCATTATAATTTGTGGATAAGAAGAAGTTGTAGGCTCCGGAAGCTACGATCATGGTTTCTTAAAGCAGCCAATCCCGACGCAACTAGAACGTGTACGTCCTCCACTTCTGCTCCTTCTGTCCTAGAAGATAAGTAAGAGCGGGAAATTTACGCGACATAACATCATGAAACGCTAATCCTTGGAGTCAGATCTCTAGCCGCGGATGACCTTACGCGGCAGACGGGACAGTTGCAGATGAAGGTTTCACATCTGGATACTTTTTTAGAGCTAACAATCTTTGTAGAATGTTAAGAGGAACAGTGTTGACGGACCAGATGAAGTGATCCCAGAAGAACAGCCTTTTGCATCCGGTTCGCGATGGAATGAGC
>JAABKJ010009701.1:0-11140 GCA_011634705.1 Andricus grossulariae
ACAAAATAGTTAAATTTTTAACCGGAAAGTACGATTTTTAACCAAAAATTTTATTTACAACCAAATAATTGAATTTTCAACTAAACGGTTGAATTTTCTAACAAAACGGAATCATTTTTCAATAAAAAGTCGCATTTTTACCCAAAAAATTAACTTTGAACAAAATAGTTAAATTTTTAACCGGAAAGTACGATTTTTAACCAAAAATTTTATTTACAACCAAATAATTGAATTTTTAACTAAAAGGTTGAATTTTCTAACATAACAGAATAATTTTTCAATTAAAAGTCGTATTTTTACCCAAAAAAATTAACTTTCCATAAAATAGTCGAATGTTAACCAGAAAATACAATTTTTTACTAAACATTTTTAATTTTTAACCAAATAGTCAAATTTTCAACCAAATAGGTCAATATTAAAAAAAATAGTTGAATTTTCTATCAAAACGGAATCATCTTCAAGTAAAAAGTCGCATTCTTACCCAAAAGTTAACTTTCAATAAAATAGTTGAATTTTCAACCAGAAAGTACGAATTTTTGACAAAAAATTTGATTTACAACCAAATCATTAAATTTTCAACTAAACAGTTGAATTTTCTACCAAAACAGAATCATTTTTCAATTGAAATACGTATTTTTACACACAAAAATTAACTTTCAATCAAAAAGTTAAATTGTTAACCAGAAAATACAATTTTTTACCAAAAAAATTAATTTTTAACCTAATAGTTATATTTTTAACCAAATAGGTCAATTTTCAAAAAAAATAGTTTAATTTTCAATTAGCAATTGAAGTTTTCACCAAAACTGAATCAACTTCAATTAAAAAGTCGCATTTTTACCCAAAACTTAACTTTCAATAAAATAGTTGAATTTAAAAAAAAAATTTGATTTACAACCAAATAATTAAATTTCCAACTAAACAGTTGAATTTTATACCAGAACGGATTAATTTTTAATAAGAAATTGCATTTTTACCAAAAGAAAATAACTTTCACTGAAATAGTTGAATTTTCTACCAGAAAATACCATTTTTTACCAAGAACTTTAATTTTTAAGCATATAGTCAAATTTTCAACCAAATGTGTCAATTTTCAACAAAATAGGACAATTTTCAAAAAAATAGGTCAATTTTCTACTCAAACGGAATAATCTTCAAGTAAAAAGTCACATTTTTACACAAAAAAATTAAATTTCAATAAAATATTTGAATTTTCAACCAAATAGGTGAATTTCGAACAAAATTGTTTAATTTTCAACTAAATAGTTGGATTTTCTACTAAAACGGAATCATCTTTAAGTAAAAAGTCACATTTTTACCCAAAAAAAAAATAACTTTCAATGAAATAGTTGAATTTTCAACCAGAAAGTACGAATTTCCAACAAAAAATTTGATTTACAATCAAATAATTGAGTTATCAACTAAACAGTTAAATTTTCTACCAAAATGGAATCATTTTTCTATAAAAAATTGCATTTTTACTCAAAAAATTAACTTTCACTGAAATATTTGAATTTTCAACCAGAAAATACGATTCTTTACTGATAAATTTCATTTTTAAGCATATAGTTAAATTTTTAACCAAATAGGTCAATTTTTGAAAAAATAGTTAAATTTTATACTAAAATGGAGTCATCTTCAAGTAAAAAGTCACATTTTTACCCCAAAAAAAAATAACTTTCAATAAAATAGTTGCATTTTCAACCAGAAAGTACGAATTTTTAACAAGAAATTTGATTCACAACGCAATAATTGAATTTTCAACTAAACAGTTGAATTTTCCACCAAAACAGAATTATTTTCAAGTAAAAAATCACATTTTTACCCAAAAAATTAACTTTCACTGAAATAGTTTAATTTTCAACCAGAAAAACACGATTTTTTTACCAAGAAATTTAATTTTCAAGCATATAGTTGAATTTTCAACCAAATAGGTCAATTTTCCACAAAATAGTTTAATTTTTAATCGACAGTTGAATTTTCTACAAAAACGGAATCATCTTCAAGTAAAAAGTCACATTTTTACCCAAAAAAATTAACTTCCAATAAAATAGTTGAATTTTCAACCAGAAAGTACGAATTTTGAAGAAGAAATTTGATTTACAAGCAAATATTTAAATTTTTAACTAATTAGTAGAATTTTCAACAAGAAATTTGAATTTTCTACAAAAACAATTTGATTTTGAACCCAGCAAGGTGAATTTTCGAAAAAGCAGTTGAATTATCAATCGGAAATTTTTAATTTTCAACCCAATAGTTGAATAATCAACCCAAAAAGATGAATTTTTAACATTAAATTTAATTTTCAAACAAATAGTTAAATTGGCACACCAAAAAGATGGATTTTAAGCAACAAAGTAATGAAAATATGAATATTTAACAAAAAAGGGAAAAGTTTTTAAATTTTTAGTTCAGAAAATTAATTTAAAGTAAACGAATTTTCAAGAAAACAGTCAAAGTTTCAAACAAAATATACGAATTTTTAACAAGCCTTTTTATTGTCAACCAAATAGTTTATTTTCGACCAAAATAGTTTAATTTTTAACCCCAAAATATAAATTTTTAACGAGAAATATAATTTTCAACCAAGGAGTTTAATTTTCAGCAAATTTGTTGAATTTTCCACTCAAAAAGATTAATTTTTAGCGAAAAAATATGAATTCTCAACAAGAAATTTGATTTTCAATCAAATGGTTGAAGTGACAAAACAAATGTTGCATATTTAACAAAATAGTGGAATTTTCAAAAATAAATTCAGTTTTTAATCAAGAAGTTTAATTTTTAACAAAGTAGTTGAATTTTCAACTCAAAAAGATGAATTTTCAGCCCAAAAATATGAATTTTCAACACGAAAATTATTTTCAAACAAATAGTTGAAGTGACAAAACAAATTTTGAATATTTAACAAATTGGTGGGATTTTCAACCAGAAATTTAATTTCTACCTATATAGTTGAATTTTCTACAAAAACAGTTACATTTCAGGCTCAGAAAGATGACTTTTTAAGAAAACAGTAGAATTTTCAAACAGAATATGTGAATTTTTAACCAGAAATTTAATTTTCAACCTAATAGATTATTTTCTACCAAAATATTTGAATTTTCAATCTGAAATTGTTTTCCCCTCTCTTCCCCCTTTTATCGTTTTCCTCCTTAATTTCCCCTTAAAACCCCGAAATAATAGAACCCAATCGGAAAAATTAACTTTTTTTGGATTCAAGTTCATTACTTTTGGTTGAAAAGTCTACTCTTGAAATTTTTGGGCAAAAATTCATGTTTGTTGCTAAAAATTTGGTTAAAAAGTTATGCTCTCCAGTCGAAAATTTATTTTATTGTTGGTTGAAAATTCGTCTCTTTGGTTCCAAGATTTAAATATTTTGTTGGGAATTTTTTGCTCATTTTTGTTTGCAAATAAGTAATTTCTTGATTGAAAATTCAATTGTTATGTAACAAATTCGTCGAATGTCTTTTAAATTTAACAATTTGGTTTACTTGTTTTTCTTTTCACTGAAAAATATTTTTTTAGTTGAAGATTCATCATTTTGGTTGAAAATTGATCTCTTCAATTAGAAATTTAGCTATTTCGTTAAAAATTATTTTTTTGGTTGGAAATTGATCTTTTTTAGTTGAAAAGTCTACCCTGATATTTTTAAAGAAAAATTAATCTTTTTCCAAAAAATATGAAATTATTCCTTTCAACTAAAAAGATCAATTCTCAAACAAAAATGGAATAATTAAATTTTTAGTAAAAAATGTCATTTTCAACCAACAAAAAAAATGTTTATTCAGCAAAGTAGTTTAACTTTCAACTTAGGTGTTGACTTTTCATAAAAAAAAAAAATTTCTGTCAAAAGAAAAAAAAGTAAACCAAATTGTTGAATCCAAAAGACAAAAAGATGTTTTTTTTAACATAACAATTGAATTTCCATTCGATAAATTATGAATTTGCAACCAAACATGATATAGTTAACTGATCAGTTAAAAATTTATTATCAATAAATAAAATCGAATTCCAACAAAATAGTTGACTTTGCAAATTAAAAAGATTACATTTCAACCAAAAAATAGTTTTCAGTAAAGAAAAAATAATAATAGAATCTAATTGTTGAATTAACAAGCCAAAAAACGTATTTTCAAAATTTAATTATTTTGTTGAAAATTCTTGTTCTTTAAATCAATTTTCTGAACTAAAAATTTGAAAACTTCTTCATTTATTGATGAATTTGCATATTTTTGTGTTGAAAATTCATTTTTTGGCTTGTTAATTCAACAATTTCATTCTATTTTTTTCTTTCTTCACTTAAAACCGTTTTTTAGTTGAAATGTAATCTCTTTGATTAGAAAGCCTTTCTCTTTTTTAATTTGTTTGAAATTCTATTTTATTCATTGGGAATTAATTTCTCAACTGAAAATTTTACTATTTCATTTTTTATTGCAAATTCATAATTTCTTGATTGAAAATTCAACTGTTATGTGAAAAAATCATCTTTTTGTCTTTTAAATTTAACAATTTGGTTTACTTGTTTTTCTTTTGACAGAAAAATATTTTCGTAGTAGAAGAGTCGACTTCTCACTGAAAGCTAAACTACTTTGTCGAAAATTCATTTTTTCGGTTGAAGATTCATCAACTTAGTTGAAAATTGATCTATTTAATTAGAAATTTAACTATTCCTCTTGAAAATTAGTTTAAACGTATTACATTTTTGGTTGAAAAGTCTACTCTTAAATTTTTTGGGAAAAATTCATGTTTGTTTCTACAAATTATAGTTAAAAAGTGATTCTCTTTGGTTGAAAATTCATTTTTAGTTGGTTGAAAATTGGTTTCTTTGGTTCTAAAATGTAATTCTTAAGTTGACATTTTTTAAACATTAATTTTCTTACCTGAAAATTTAACTATTCCATTTTGGATTGCAAATTCATAATTTCCCGATTGAAAATTCAACTGCTATCTAAAAAATGCATCATTTTGTCTTTCAAATTCCCAATTTTGTTCAAATTTTTTTTCTTGACTATAAAATATTTTTCGGTTGAAAATTTAATGTGTGAGTTGAAAGTTGAACTAACTTGTTAAAAATTCATTTTTTGTTGTTGAAGATTTATAATTTTATTCGAAAATTCATCTCATTAATTGAAAATTTAACTATTTTCCTGAAAATCATTTTTGTTGTTGTGTAAAATTACTTTTTGAACTAAAAATTGAACTATTCCAGTTTTGTTTGAAAATAGACCTTTTTCAGTTGAAAAGTCAACTATTTCGTTGAAAATTGAGCTACTTAGTTGAAAATTTATGTCCTCGCAATATACAACTTGATTTAGTGGAAACGATATAAACTTTTGACGAAATCTATCAACGCCTAATGCCGTACTTAGACACGGTGGTCGTAATCGAGGGATCGATACGATTTCCAAATTATTGAGCGAGTCTTGTAAAAAAAAGTTAGCTTTCTACAAAGCGACACGTCAGGACTGGTTTACGAAACCGAAACACCTTCTCTGCTTTTGCAAGTTTTATGTTATTAGGAATTCTTGAATTGAAAGTTCAAGTAAACTTGAAGAATGTGTACTACACAGAGAGAGAACTAATTTTTTTCTAATATACTACACTTATTTTCAAATACTTTATAGGAAACTACGACCTACCATGCTACAATCCTATTACCTTATCATCCCATTGCCCTATTGCCCTACCCCCACATTACCCTATTACCCTACCGTCACATTACCCTATTACTCTACCACCCTATTACGCTACGGCTCTACAATTACCTTACTACTTCACGAACCTACTACCTTACTACCCTATTACCTTAACACTCTAGAACTCTATGACCCTACGTAAAGTTGGGTGGTAATCCAACTATTCTATAACCATAGGACTCTACCGCCCTTGTGACGTACTACCATATTACCCTATCACCCTACAATCTTATGACCCTGCAGCCCTATAAAACTGCGACCCTACTACTCTATCATTTTATATCATACGACCCTGAGGTCCCACTACCGTAGTATCCTACGACCCTATTACACTAATACCCACTAATCTACTGCACTACCACACTTCTACCCTACCACCCTATTTGCGTACTTCACTACGACCCTACAATCCTATTCCCCTACTACATTACGATTCTACCACCCTATATCCCTACCACCCTATGACCATACGGCCCTATGGATCTACAACTCTCACACCCAATTACAATAACATTCTACGATCCTACCACCTTACATCCCTAACAACATACTTCCCTATCGATCTACGATCCTACCACGCTACTAACCTATTATCCTACCGATCTACAAACCTACCACACTACCACCCTACCATCCTTTTATCCTACTACCACACTACTCTACCACCCTATTTCCCTACCATCCTACGATCCTACAACCGTACCAAACTATTATTCTAACTATCTGCAACCCTACCACCCTATCAACCTATTAGGTTATCGATCTACTATGCTGCAGGATTACTACGATTCACGACCCTATCACACTACCACCCAAACATCCTATCACACTACTACCTTACAACTCCCGCACCCTACTTCCCTACCACCCCATGACCCTACGGCCCTATGGATCTACTACTTTACCACCCTATTACCCTACGTTCTACGACACTACAAACCTACCATCTTATTACCCTAACGATCAACGACCCTATTAGCTTACCGATCTACGACACTACCACCCTACCATCCTAGTACCCTACTACCTTACTACTTTACCACCCGGATTTCCTACCACCCTGATTCCCCATCAGCCTACGACGCTACGGCCCTATGGATCTACTACTTTACCAACCTATTACTCTACAGTTCTATGACACTACAAACCTAACAACCTATTACCCTAATGATCTGCGACGCTACCACTCCACCAATTTATTAACCTATCGATTTAATACTTTACCACCCTATTACCCTACATTCTACGAACCTGCAAACCTAACAACTTATTACGCTAACGCCCTACGACACTACCACCCTAACAACTTATTGTCCTAGCGATCTGCGATCCTACCACACTACTAACCTATTAGCTTACCGATCTACGACACTATCACCCTACCATCCTAGTATCCTACTACCTGAATACTCTACCACCCGGCATTCCTACCGCCCTGATTCCCTACCACCCTACGACCCTACGGCCCTATGGATCTACTACTTCACCACCCTATTACCCTACAGTTCTAAGACACTACAAACCTAACAACCTATTACGCTGATGATCTGCGACCCTACCACCCTATTATCCTACATTCTACGACACTACAAACCTACCATCTTATTACCCTAACGATCAACGACTCTACCATCCTATCAACTTATTATCCTATCGATCTGCGATCCTACCACACTACTAACCTATTAGCCTATCGATCTAAGACCCTACCGCACTAAAATCCTACCATCCTATCACCTCCACTACCTTACTACTCTACTACTAGGCTTTCCTGCCACCCTGCTTCCTGCTACGCTACGTCCTTTCAGTCCTATCGATCTACTACTGCACCACCCTATTAGCCTAGAGTTCTACGATCCTACAAGCCCAACAACCTATTACCCTAACAATATTATACTACCGATCTACGAAACCACCACGCTACCACCCTACCGTCCTTTTATCCTACTACCTTAAAACTATACCATCCTATTTCCCCACTACTCTATGACCCTATGGCCCAATGGATCTACAACACTCCCACCCTATTATCCTAACGTTCTACGACCCTACAACCGTAACATACTATTACCCTAACTATCTGCAACCCTATCACCCTATCAACCTATTAGGCTATCGATATACTATGCTACCAGACTACTAAGATCTACGACCCTACCATCTACCACCCTACCATCCTATTACACTACTACCTTACAACTCCACCACCCTACTTCCCTACCACCCTATGACCCTACAACCCTATGAATCTACAACTCTTCCACCCTATTATCCCAACGTTCCACTACCCTACAACCCTACAAAACTATTACCCTAACTATTTGCGACCCTGCCACCCTACCAAGCTGTTAGGCTATCGATCTACAATCCTACCAAACTACTAACCTATTAGCCTACCGATCTACGACCCTGCCACACTAATACCCTACCATCCTATTATCCTACTACCTTACAACTCTACCACCCTATTTCCCTACCACCCTATAACTCTATGTCCTTATAGCTTGAAAAGTCTCCCACCCTATTATTCTAACGTTCTACGACCATATAATTATACCAAACTATTATTCTAACGATCTGCGACCCAACCACACTACCAAACTGTTAGCCTATCGATCTACGATTCTACCACACTACTAACCTATCATCCTAACGATCTACGACCCAACCACTCTACCACCTTACCATCCTATTATCCTACTACCTTACAACTCTACCACCCTGTTTCCCTACCACCATATGACCATACGGATCTATGGATCTACAACTCTTCCACCCTATTACAATAACGTTCTACGAACCTACCACCCTGCAGGCCTACCATCCTACTACCCTAACGATCTATGACCCTACCATACTCACGTCCTACCAACCTAATACTCTACTACTTTATTACTTTACCACGCTGCTTCCCTACTACCCTACGATCCTACGGTCCTATGGATCTATTAGTTTACCACCCTATTACCATAGAGTTCTACGATCCGACAAGCCTAACAACCTATTACCCTGACGATATACGACCCTACCACCCTACCAACCTATTAGCCTACCGATCTACGACCTTACCTTACTACCACCCTACCATCCAATTATTCAACTATCTTACAACTGTACCACCCTATTTACCTACGACCCTATGACCCTACGGCCCTATGGATTTACAACTCTCTCACCCTATTACAATAACGTTTTATGATTCTACCACCCTACAGCCTTACCAACCTGCTACACCAACGAGCTACGAACCTACCACACTACCACCCTACTGTCCTTTTATCCTACTACCTTACAACTATACCATCCTATTTCCCTACCACCCTATAACCCTATGGCCCTATGGCTTCACAACTATTCCACCCTACTATCCTAACGTTCTACGACCTTAAAATCCTACCAACTTATTACCCTAACGATCTGAGACCCTATCAACCTACCAACCAATCAGCCTATTGATCTACTATCCCACCACCCTACCAACCTATTAGTCTACCGATCTACGACCTTACCTCACTACCACCCTACCATCCCATTATCCTATTATCCAACTATCTTACAACTCTATCACCCTATTTTCCTACCACCCTAGGACCCTAAAGGCCAATGTATCTACAACTCTCCCACCCTATTATCCTAACGTTCTATGATCCTACCACCCTATAGCCCTACCAACCTACTACCCTACCAATCTACGAACCTACCACACTACCACCCTACCATCCTTTTATCCTACTACCTTACAACTATACCATCCTATTTGCCTACCACCCTATAACCCTATACCAACCTATTGATCTACTATCCTACCATACTACTAACCTATTATCCTGCTGATCTACGACCCTACCTCACTACCACCATACCATCCTATTAACCATCTATCTTACAACTCTACCACCCTATTTCCCTACGACCCTACGATCCTACGACCCTACGGCCCTGGGAATCTACAACTCTACGACACTACCACCCTATTACCCTAACCATCTACGACCCTACCACCCTATTAACCTAAAGATCGACGAACATATGACCCCACCATCATATTAACCTACCCATCTATGAGCCTACCAAAATTAAAAAAATTGTTTCCTGCCCGAAAATATCGACACTGTGCATCGTTGAATATAATTTGTTTATAAAATTAACAAATAGTATGGAAGGAGAAATGTGCATCATTATACATAACTGGTAACATGACTTGATGAAAATTAAGAGAAAGAATAATTTTGTTCTTCGTGTAAATACGGACACTGTCAATTTGCTTAACAAATTTGTTTATGAAATTAACTGATAATATCAGATAACAAAGTTTCAAGCTCAAGTATCAGCTTGTTCTAAAAGGCAAGTAATTTGGATGCACGAATATACTTTCCAAAGAAAAATCCATAATTTTGTGTATTTGTTAACACTTGTTTGAGATATTATTCCTGATGAAAAAATAAAACAATTTGCTACAAAATCGAATTTTCTGTATCCTAGAGTGCCTATTGAATAAATTTTCCTCTGATAATTTTTATTAACAATTAAAAATGTTATTGCGTGTCGATATATCATTTATTAATATTAGTGAGGGAAAAATAAACGATTCTGCAAAAAACGCATTTTCTGTGTCGAAAGCTTCTCTCAAAACACGCTACCCTTAATTAACAAATTAATATCTCACAAACCAAAAATCTGAAAGGGTTCTATTATGGATCATTTGAAAGTTCTTTTCCTGCCCTACAAATCGAGTCCCATGCACTTTCCACCTATATATGAACCGAGAGCTACAATATCACCAAATGTTAAATAAATGGAAGCATGCTACCCTTAATTAACAAATTAATATCTCATAAACTATCAGTCTGAAAATATTCGAATAGGGGTCATTCGAAAGGTTTTTTTCTTGCCTACCAATCAAGTTTAATGAACTTTTCACCTATCTTGTAATCGGAAGCTGCAATGCAAGCAAACGTGATGAAAAATTGCTTTTTGATCGTTTGACGGAAAAGTAGTTAAGCGAACCGGGTAGCCGTTGATAAACTGGAGTGTTTATTTATAACCAAAGTCCGAAGAGAGACAAGCAGAGTCGCATGTAGAGTCAGCAGTTGAACAGTCAGCAGTGAACATTTCCCAAGCGCTGCTTTCTTCTGACATAACTGAATGAAGGCGCGGGCATCGTTATGCAATTCGAAAGTGGTGCCCGCCTTACTGTATCGTATCGTATCGTAAAGATAGAGCGAAGCAGTCAAAGGCCTTTGCCTTAAGGCGACTTCCCAAAACTGTCACATGATAATAGGCCCCTGGGCCCCTTTGGGGCCCATTTCAGGAAGAGATTTTATATCTACAGTTGCCCTTCCATCCGAGGGCCTAATATATAATTTAACAAATTATTGAAATTTAAGAATCTTAAATTAGATTGAAATCAAATTCAAAATCCCATTTAACGTCCAACACTCAAG
>JAABKJ010009702.1:0-11139 GCA_011634705.1 Andricus grossulariae
GAGAAACGAACTATATTCGTGATCGAATTCTCGGCTCCTTCCGAATACAACATCACTGCCAAGAAGAAAGAAAAGGAAGAAAGGTATCAAGATCTTGAAAGGGAGCTGCAACGACGGTACCCAAAATATTGGGTACAATCAATTGTCCTTGTGATAGGTGCTCTCGGAGGTGCGAAACTATCACTGGTTTGTGACCTCAAAGCCATAACCGCGTGCCAAAAATATGATACGGCACTTGCAAGATGGATGCAGAAAGCTGTCATCCTTGGGTCGCTTCATGTCCTTAAAACACACGAGGCTTTTGCCGGCCTGTTGTTGTGATTTCGTTGTGTCCTGTGACCACCCATCTCATGGTTGTGAGACGTGGCCATTAGTGGGACTTACCGCGGTCCTACTGGGAGCCGGTGTCATTTTGTAGATGGCAGTTGCTCCCAGTGGGACCCTGTGGTGGTGTATCACTACTCTAGTTGACAAACATAACAGCAAAAACTTATTTAAAGATTAAGAATTATAATAGGTGTTGAATGAGGCAGCTTAATAACAATGTAAAAATCGAGATATAAATTCAATTTCACTCAAATTATCAAAAAGGTTTTTTTTTTAATTATCAAGAAGTGTCGGTATGGGAGCTGTGATATGTTGCATTCAAGCCAAACAGACTCCGACTCGTCTTTCAGAATCATTACGCCCTCATTAACCCAGATAATGAATGTAGAGTAAAAAAGTACTTAACATAAAATATGTGTTTTCAAACGATCGGCTAACGTGCCAAAAGAATAAACAATTTCACGATTTTATCATATCTGAAATTTGGAAAAACCGCTTGTAAGTGTGCCGGGATAGGGTTATTTAGCACGTCGTGAATCTTATCGAAAAGTAGTTATTAGACAGCCAATTTTACTCGGATAACTCTGATTGATACCTGCAATTTTCCATTCTGATATAATTTATTGACTAAAATTCACAGTTCCGACTGGCTGTTTTACAAATATCATTGCTACTATTTATTTATCACAAAAAAATTAAAATCTAATAAAATAGTTGAAAAATTGTTGATACTTTA
Organism: Andricus grossulariae; assembly: GCA_011634705.1. Classification (NCBI taxonomy): domain Eukaryota; kingdom Metazoa; phylum Arthropoda; class Insecta; order Hymenoptera; family Cynipidae; genus Andricus; species Andricus grossulariae. The sequence goes on from JAABKJ010009702.1 coordinate 1,064, forward strand.
GCAGTGGTGCTGACTGGTTCTGTCCCGCCACCTGACCTGCTCAAGTGCCCATTGTAGGATGTTAATGTATACACTGAGAATAATGGATTATACCCGGTAATAAAAAATATGTTACTGGATATAATCTTGGACTATTAACTATGGGACAGCGATCCAGATTATTAGAACAACAAACTACAGATATAAAGAAATAGATATTACAGGATAATATCTTGGATTATAAAACTTTATAATCTGAGAAAATAATATCTATAATCCAAGATTTTAAAATCTAATATCCATATTAGAATTCTGGTCCATTGTATAACCTCAAATATATATATGATAATTTGTGCAAACGTACTTATAAACCTATACAAAATTTTGATAGACGAGTAGAACTGCAAACAAATTTCAAGTTTTTAAACACGCAATAAGCAGGAAAGTGGCTATCATAAGACTACAAAAACGAAAGTAAAGGAGGCTAAGTTTCTGTACCTGTACAAGTGGCAGTGATGTCTAACGAAAAGAAATATAAACTTACCCATTTTCTAAATCTAAATCACGTGTGATTTAGCACTGATAATAATTTTATGACTTAATTATCACTTGTTTCAATGCAAAAAGATGCATATGACACGCGCCACGATGCGACGTACAATCTTAGACTATACAGATGCCTGAGTATTTTAAAATATGACTTGTTGCAATTTAATGCCTGAAGATTATAAGAATTTAACATCTAGAGATTGTATTTGGTAAAATCTTCATATATTAGAAAAATATTATAGATCATGCGCGCTAATATACTTTTCTATATGGTGTATTATTCTTTAATTTTACTATCCAGTTCGTATAATCCATTTTTCTCAGTGTACTTCAATGCAAACAGATCTCAAAAACTTGAAGTAATAAAAGTAGTTGAGAGATTATTAGTTTTCAGTTGTTTTCATGAATAAACAAATATGACAACAAAACATGATCATTTGTTCTATTTGACGTTTCCGGTGTTCGTCAATAATAGGAAAAGTGAGGCAATAGCCTACGTTTCATAGAGTAACATAAGTTGAGGATGTTTTATCACGATATAATAAACAAGACAAATTTTCATAAACAAATTATTTCTTGAAAGTATGTTTTCTATAATTTTTATTAATTTTACGTTTTTTCAGTTATATAACAAGAGGTTTGAATGAAAAAAATATTATTATGGAAAAAATTTCTCTGATGATTATTCTTATTATTGTCGTAAACAAACTTAATAATCGAATGAATTATTTCGGCATTTGTCGACGGAAAAATTCGTTTTCTTCAAATGTATTTCTTTTATTTTGCAACTTTATGATAATTTTAGCAACATTCACAATAATTTAAAAAATTTGACTATCTTTTTGGATTTTATTTAATCTTGTGCTTCATGCTCGATAATATTTACCTCACGCTACTCGCTCGGTCGTTGTGCTTTCTACACATTTTTGCGTAGGACTTTCAAAATTGAAGGTCAAACCATTGACAACTGAAATTTAGTGATTTTGAATTCTCTCTTGTTAAAGTTCTTTCGGCTTTAACAAACACATTCTGATCACATATCTCGTGAAAAAAAATATGAAAAGCAAATTTTAAGATCTAATTTGAAAGCAATTTTGTTATTTAAAATTTTATTGTACATTGTGTTTTTCATCCGAAAATTTAATTTGTTTATTTGTAATGTAATTTTTCGCGATTAAAACAAATACTACGCATCCCATCAAAAAATGATTAATAACAAATTTGTAGATCTTTTTTGGGTGCACAATTCTTGTGTTTTTATCTTATTTCGTATTTTGCATGATTTTGCCACAAAATGGAATTTTTTATTCTTCATTATTATTTGTGCAAAGTTTTCCTTTTCTTAACTTTTCTCATATCGTGCGTTGTTTGCCTTAAAATAATAATTTTCGTTTTGTTTTTTAATTGTTCAAATCCTATAACCCTGATAATTTTCTTTACATCAAAAAATTCGTGAGGATAAATTATTCAGTTTCCGCCTACACTCGAACTCCAAAGATACGAGAATCTCGGGAATCGGGAACTCCAAAGATACGAGTCCGAAAGGGGCTACCACTCCTGCGACGTTTAGATTTCGGGGGCAATGCATGAGAACGCACACAGGCCTACTACGCGCATGCGCGCGTATGCAATTCGCTGTGACATAACGTCGAATTCAAAGCAGCGCGCATTCGTGGGCACCTCACTCTCGAATCAGGTGGGGGTAGAGGGGAAACAATTCCGCTCGCTCCTTTGGAGTCGGGACGCTCGTATCTGTGGAGTGCTCTGATCTTTGAAGTTCGAGTGTACTATGAAAAGCCGTACATCGAATTTTTATGTCTTAAAAAATGATCTCACAAATTTTGAAAATGCTGTAACTTTTTGCATATTTATCCAAAATAGTTGGCTAAAGAACTTGTCTTTTTTTTTCATTATCGTGCCTGCGGGATACAGACAGATAAAAAGATATACATACATACCTATCGTTTATTCTGACTCAGGGGGTCTCAAAACGTGAAGATTTGATGGAAACTGACAAAGTCAAATTTTACATAAAACTAATACCTTCTAATGGAGGATGAGAATGTAAAAATGCATTATTCAGGCGTTAGTTGATATAAACATTGTTTTGTCAATTTAAGTGGGTACCGGACAACTTTTCACGTAGCAACTTTGCACGTGCTCAACTATGCACGTAAATGGCCGAACGGAAAACTGTGCACGCCCATTTGTGCACCTCCTAGTCCAAGTACCATATGTGCACGTGCACAGTTTTCCAAGTGACAATTGTGCACGTCGAATTTGCTACGTGCACTGATGGGCTTTGGTGGACTTGGACGTGCACAGATGTGATCTTCCCAACTGTGCACGTGCACATATGTCACTTGCCCAACTGTGCACGTGCACAGATGTCACTTGCCCAAGTGTGTACGTGCACATATATCTCATGCCCAACTGTGCATGTGCACAAATGGAACTTTCTCAAGTGTGCGCTTGCACGTTGAAATGTATACGTGCACAGTTGCCCAAGTACCTGTGCAAAGTTAGGCATTTGTGCACGTGCAACGTTGGGCGAGTGAAGTTTGTGCACGTGCACAGTTGGGCAAGTGATATCTTTGCACGTGCATAGTTAGGAAAGTGACATCTGTGCACGTCTAAGTTCACAGAAACCCATCTTTGCACGTATAATTTTTGACGTGCACAGTTGTCACTTGGACAACTGTATACGTGTACATTTCGACGTGCACAGATAGCACGTGCTCGGTTGGCAAGTGCACTGTTGTCCGTCTCACCATCGACGTGCACAGTTGTTCATCTGACCATCGACGTGCACAGTTGCGCACGTGTAAGAACGTGTCAGAACTTCATGACAATTTAAGCAACATTCATACGAGGGCGGGTTAAAAAGTCCATGCAAAAATAAAAACTACTTGATTTTTCAGGACAAATCATTTTTATTTTTCAACTTATCTTTTTTCAGACTTATACACTTTTTCCATAGCTGCTCCATTTTGTTGATCCCTTCCGAATAATAGGATTTGAACAACTCTGTAAAATAGGTATTCGTTTTCGCAATCACCTCCTCGTTTGAATAGAATCTCCTTCCTGCCACACATTTCTTAATTTTAGGCCGCAGGTAGTAGTCGTAATGTTGTCATGATGAAACAGGATTTTTTTTTGTGGGTTAATCGTGGACGTTTTTTCGCATCTCAGTTTTCGAACGGTCCAATAACGATGCATAGTAGACACCTGTAATATTTTTATCCTTTTCCAAATAGTCGATGAAGATTATTGCTTGCGAATCCCAAAAGACAGTCATCATAACCTTCTCGGCTGAAGGAACGATCTTCGTTTTCTTTGGTGCAGATCCCTCTCTAACAATCCATTGTCAGCGCTGTTTCTCGGTCTCAGGTGTGTAGTGTGTATCCATGTTTCATCCGAAGTGACGAAACGACGCCTAAGAGGTTCTATAGATTGCGCTGAAACTGCTGCAAGCCATCCTTGTGAGACGAGTACACGATTTAAAATTCCGTGGTTATGAAAATAAAATTGTCTGCGAAATACGCGATTTTAGCGACACCATTCGTCGTCGTATATTTAGGTAAGACGATGTACGTTCATTTGATCGTCTTCTTTTGGTCATCGCGTGTTCGACGATTAATTTATGTCGAACTGAGCTTAATTAATTATTATTAAATAATCTTATTTTTTACGATAAAAAGAAAAAATCGACTTGTTCTATCTAAAAATTAATAATAACTAATTTGTAGATCCTTTCTGAATGAACAACTTTTGTCTATTAATTTTTTTTTACCTTGTCTCGTTTTCCATCAAATTTAATTTTTTATCTTCAATGTTATTTTTTACGAATAAATAAAAAGCTACGCGTCCTATCAAAAACTTATTGATGATAAATTTGTAACTCTTTTCTGGATAAGCAACTTTTGTTAATTCATTTTTTTCATAGTTTGTGTCGTTTGTCCAAAAATTAATTTTTTTTTTTTTTTCGAATAAAGCAAGAACCACGCATCCTATCAAAAATGAATTAATAACCAATTTGTAACTCTACTTTGGGTGAACAATTTTGTCTTATTTTTTTTTGTAGCTTGTATCGTTTGACCAAGATTGATATATTTTTAAAATTTGGAATGCGGTTTTTTACGAATTTAAACAAAAATTACGCGTCCTATCTAACATTGACTTAAAAAATTTGGTCAATTCATCTTTTTTCGTATCTTGTATAGTTTGACCGAAAAACGGAATTTGGTATTTTTCATTATTTTTTTTATGCGATCAAAATTTGAATTTTCGATTTTTTAAGAAAATTCAAAAACTTGTTATGACAATCTTGTATAGTGTTTGAAAAGCAATGTTTTTCCTTGCTTGACATTTTTTTTATATCGTGCGTTGTTTGGCTTGAAATTTTCATTTTCGTTTGTTCTTTTGATTATTGGAAATGCTATAACTGTGGTAATTTGTTTTTTATCTAGAAAAAGTCATCATTATAAATTATTTCTCTATTTAAATACTACGAACAGCACAACATATAATTTTCATATTCTAAAAAAATAGCCCAACAAATTTCGCAAATGCTCTAACTTTTTGAATCTTTATCCAAAATGGCTGGCTAACGATCTTGACCTTTATTTCAGGGCAGTGAACAAGTATACCGGAGACCAATCCAATCTGTCAATTATTTCGAAAATTATTGTGCTCACAGGCAGACACACACAGACAGACATACAGACAGACACATTCGTAAAAACTTGTTTATTGGATTTTTATTTCTTAAATAATGACAAAAAATTTTTAACTAGTGTTACTCTATGAAACGTAAGCCATTGCACCAATTTTACTAATTCCGACGAGCACTGAGAACGTCAAATAAAAAAATGAAAATGAAAATAAAAAATCAGGTTCGGCAACTCACTGCAAAATTTCATCAGCTTATTTCAATTTCTTACTTCCAAGTCGGTCAAGATTTGTGGGCTGTACGTTTTTTGGAACCAAAAATCACTTTTTTCCCATTGTGTACTGCTTATTTTCGGATCTTATTAGGAGTAAAAAAACTAATTGCCATTTTTTTGAAGGCAGAACTACTGAATTCAAATCTTTTCTTTCAAGCATACTTTACGGCAGTATTAACTGGCATTGGAGTAACTGCTGGTGCACATCGACTATGGAGCCATCGTTCTTACAAAGCTAAATGGCCTCTGAGGGTCATTCTTCTTTATTGTTTCTATTCAGCTGGACAGGTAATAATGTTGTGATAATAACCATTTTACAGTTTCAAATGCATAAAGGTATAAGCGTCAGTTTAACGATTCTCGAGGAGAATTAAAAAACGTTCTGAAGAATCGAATCTTCAATCTAGAAAAAATATATTATCGGGAAATAAATCAGTGCTCAATTGAATCCTGAAAAGTTTGATTGAAAATGTCATGAGATTCAGAGAAAATGAAGGTAGAATTTTCTCCTTTATTCTACATGTATAATTTTTTATATTTTGGGCGGTGATTGAAAATGCAAGTTCCTTATAAAAAAATTGTTTCTCCAGATACTGCAGCGCTGAATAATTAAGATGTGTGAAGTTTGATTAACAAAAGGCATCCAATTCAAAGACAATGAGGAAGATTTTTTTTCACTTCATGCGGATGTCGTCTCAACTATAGTCAATGCTTTAATATCTAATCTCCAATTAAAATCTGAGCAACAGTAAAATAGATGTGTATCGTTTGAGTTGCGAAAAAATAAAAAAACTTTCAAAAACTTTCAAAAACTACAAATAATGAGGAGAATAAAAAAAATTATTATAAAAAACCCTTTTATCAGAATGTGTGTTAGAATTTATCAGATTTTTTGTGCCAATTATATAATTTTTTTTTTAAACGACGCTCTTATGCAGAGCTACCCTTGAAATACAATCACTTGCAATGTCACGAAATCAATAGAAATCACTTGCAGACCTCATAAATCAATGAAAGTCAGTCAATTAAACTCACTATTATTAAGTTGAAATTGCCATCAATGCTTGGCTACAACATAAAATTACTCACAACCATTTGCATTCAATTATAGAAACTAGCCTATCAATCGCAATTTATTTCATGACTTTCAAAAAATTTGAATCAGTTGCAATCGCGTACAATTGCTATCACCATTGATTTTAGCCTATTTCAATCAATTTAACTTAATTGTAATTACTCCCAACTGATTACACTCAATTAAAATGACATGTACATATATTGCATCAATTTAAATTATGAATGCACTCAATTCACATCGTTTCGCAATTATTCAACAACTATTCGCAATAAATTTTAACCAATTTCCATCACTTAGAATCAACCATATACGTAGAGTAGACCCTGGCAATTGTGACTGCACATGTGCTTTCACCAACCCGACCATCTAGAATCCCCTTATACTCCAGAAGACTGCAAAGGGTGTAGAGTGTGATTGAATTAACCCCGATTCCCCTACTTTTAGATTCCACCTTACCAAGAAAGACTTGTAAGGGTGAGGATTGTGACTGAACTCCCTCCACCTGCTCCAAAATCTATATCAAGGGAAACTAGAAAGAGTGAATGATGTGACTAAAACCTTTTGTCCCGCCCGTCTTTTAGAATCCACCTTACCAAGGAAGACAGGAAAGGGTGCGGAGGTGACTAAACGCAAACGGGAAATATCACGATATCTTTGGCGACAAATTTTGATTTGAATTCGGATAGGATTTTTTGCGAAAAAAAACGAAACTGAAACTTGGAAATCGATATCTTCTGCCACTATCTGTCGCACTTCGCGATTCCCAAGGGTACTTCTGTGGCAAACCTAAATATCGATACCATAAGCCGACTTATATATTTTACATGAATGATATTAAGATCTATGCTAGAAATCCTGAGCTAGTTGAAAGAAATGTCATGCAATACCTTGACTTCTCAGAGACCTACCAATGCCTAGTCGTGCCAAAGAGCCGCATTCAGGACACTACACCTATTAATAATGTTCTCCTATGCAGTTGCAAGCGTCTCCTACGACAGATTTGTTCTTCCAGTCTGTCCGCGTTGAACAAGATATCTGCCACTAACATGCAACCGTCTTGGTTCTACTTTACTACTTTAGGATGGTTCCATGGACGAAATACGAGCTTGCATATCAATTCTTCCGTTCCACGTATGTACATCCTACGCCGTCAACATGTCCAATCCAAAGTCCTTACTAATCGATAAGGATACAATACCGTCGATGAGGAATAACCATCTAGATTTCTGTAAAACCTTTGCAGCTTTGTAAAGGAATGCTCTGTTGCCAATCATCTTGTGATTCCTGACAATTTTTAGGAGAGGATCTTTTTCATTTGCGACGATGTGAGCTGTAGCCAGGATAATTTGTTCATAAAGATATAGTAGATTAAGAAGTCTGCGCCAGCTTTGACGGCGTAAGATGTAAAGTCGTGGAACAGAGAACTTGACGTGCATGCTTTTGTTTATCTACCCAACTTTTCGTGAACCGATATCGAAGGATCTGAGCTCGCCCTTCATCCATTGAACTACTCCAAATAAATAGAGTACTAGCGGGAGGGCAAGCATGTTCGTAGCAGATACTTTGTTTTATTTCGACAGTTCTAAGGACAAAATCTCGTGGATGAGACGTTTGTACCTACATTGGAAAGCATTTTTCATAGATACTACTTTTTGGTGTCGTATATCATGTCTATCGACGAGATCAGGGTCTTCGGGGATGTCATTAAGTTTTTCTTGCTTCAAATTGACCTTGGCATATTTTTTCAACCTAAACTACATTCACACGATGTTTTCCAGATAAGATAGTAAGTCTGGTTTCCCAAAGCGGCATCAAAAGCTTTCTGGTAGTCAATAAAGGCCATAGATAGGTATCGCTTGTAGGATGCTGCGCTTTTGCGGACGCATCTATCGATTAGCAGGTTCTCCTGACATTCTGCTACGCTTTTCTTTCAGCCGCGTTGTTCATACATCTCTCGTCACATAGGTCTGATTGTCTGAACAATTCTGTCATTTAGGAAAGCTGTGAAGATCTTATACAGCGAGTTCAGACAAGTTATTAGCATGTAATTAAAATCGAAGCTCTTATACAAATTTTCCGACGTTCTCCGCCCACTTTGTCGTGACATACGTACAGGTATAAATTCGAACCACCCTATTCTTGCACTGATTCAAGACGTTTTTTTTTTAATTCGAAAATCTTTGACAAATGGCACTTCTAAAATTGAAAAAAATCAACTTTGTTGGTCAATAAAAAGTGGTAAATATATTTTAAAAAAAATCATTCTTCACGAAAATTAAAAAATATAATAAGCTTTTATTTAAAAAGAAACGTCAAAATTGGATGAAAATTGTCAGTTAAAAATTGATGATACTATTCAAGATTTTCCAACGAGGCAAAGTTTTTTTCAAATATTACTGCAAAACAAAGTGTAAAACCAATAAGCGTTTGTGTGTAAAAAACAAAGTTCAGTGTCAAGCAAAATGTCATTCCCGTATGCCATGTTCTCAATAAATAGCGAGTAAACGTGTGTTGAATTCCAAAACTGTTCTTCAATTTATCATGCTCTTCTTTGACTGTATGATTATATTCAAAATCAACATTATATACTTCGCCTATCTCGTGCCGGGCTTTATATATAGTTATAAAAGTTTGTCATAAGGACAACCGCAGGATTTCGCCGGGAGCAGGTGCTGATCTTAAAAATTGCACCCGCTCCCAGCAAAATCGCGGTAAAATTTCAGCTGTAACCACGTTTCACAACCGTGAGATGAGTGGCCAGTCTGCGATGAATTCAATACGATGATTTGGCAAAAGTCTCGTGTAACCTGATGACATGGAGCGATCCAAGGACACGCCCTGCAGCTATCATCGGGAATGTCTTGGCTCAAAATGTGGCGAGTGTATGCTAGAGTGGAAATGACACCGTCTTGACATGCCAAAATGAAGCCCTCCGTGCCCGAGTGCCGTGCATCTTCTTGTCGAGAATCTGTTCGCGAAAGTTTTTCTTCTGTGCTTTCTTAATCCGGGCCTTCATAAGTGAGTACTTGAGATGGATAAGTTTCGAGGCATTTTACTCATCCCTGATATTGAAGTGAAGGTTGAGTGTTTCAGCAGCCTTCTCCACTGCTTTATACAGAAACGCTCCTTTGCCCACTTCTTCGTGTATCCCGACCATTTTAAGAAGTGGATCTTGTCCACTTGCGACTATATGTGCTGCACCCAGAATAATCCTGTTGTAAAGACATTCAAGGTTTAGTATTCCGCGACCACCTTGACGGCGTGAGATGTGAAGTCACGGAACAGAAGATTTAAGATGCATGCTTTTGTTCATGTGCATAACTTTTCGGCACCCATGTCGACGGCTCTGAGCTCGTCCTTTGTTCATGAAACTACTCCAAATGAATAGAGTATTACCGGGACGGCAAGCATGTTCATAGCAGATACTTCGTTCCGCGCCGACAGTTTGGAAGACCAAATCCGTCGGATGAGACGTTTGTATCTGCATCGGAGAGTATCCTTTATAGATGTCACGTCCTGAATTC
>JAABKJ010009703.1:0-11139 GCA_011634705.1 Andricus grossulariae
TACGACGGACCGCCCGGGGCGAAGTGTCGTCGAGAAATTTCACACTCCATCATTTGGATGTGCTCTTCAAATTCGGAACGCCTGTTTTCGGTTCATCGTGGATTCTTTCCCGGTGGTGGATTGCTCCTTTCCAGGCGCATAAATGAAGCAAATTTTCGAATAATTAGAAAATAACGTAAACAAGACCATTTTCTAAAAACGAAGGCTTTCTTTTTCTGTATTATACCATTGAGGTTATGTGGTAAACATATTACATCGAACCATTCATCCGTGTGGGGGAAACTGCTGTTATGTAATACATGGGCTGAAATTCAAGCCTGAGGAAGCGCCTTAAAGCTTCGAGGCATCACATAGCCAAGCGCAATGCGAAAAAATCACCCCCCAACTTTGAGCTCCAGAAAATTCAATTTTGATCGCGGAGGAATGGGGATTTTTTCCTTCCATAGGTAAAATCTTCATTATTCAGAATCAATAATAACCGGAAAATCGACTTTTCGGTCCTAAGGCGGGTTTCTTCGTTCGACGTCACATATGGGCAATTATCATTAACCTTTAGAATTGATTCATTAATTTCTGATGTTAGATATTGACGATTACTTTTCAACTAATTTCCTGCAGAAACGAGAAAGAATCTGCCTCGGCCCGTATATGAACCCAGTACGCCACTATTCGCGAGTGGAGCCCGGGGCTTCGGCAGATAGTTTCTCGTTTCTCCTATACTCACAGGATGCCTCGAGTCTGCATCCGGGTAGGGACAGATTTTTTCTCGTTTCTCCCGGAAATTATTTGACCAGTAATCGGCAACATCAAACATCAGAAATGAATTAATTAAATACCCTGGTCTACAAAATAATATCAATTATTAAACTTGAGATTTGATGTCCTAGATGTTTATTGGTGTTTGATGGTAGGGTTTTGTTTAATTGCCGATGAGATTCGTTTGCCTGTGACAAAAACTACATCGGACAATATTTTTATGCATGAACTGACAACACAGGCGGTAAATCCATCTATGATACATTCGAAATTTCACTCTGATAGTGTCCACATTGCATTCTCGCACATTTCAAAGTTTGTCATATTTATATTTTATAAGATAAATACTAAAAAATCACGAGTTTTGTTTGAAAAATATTCTAGAACCTAGATATAAATTAATCAAAATCACGCAGAGTGTATAGGAAAATTGTAATTGCATCGTAAAGTTTATCCGAGAATTACCATGTCACTGATGTAACGGTACCGTCAAACAGGGTAATTTCAGACATATGGGGTAAATTCGGACATCCTTAAATTCCCTAAATTGATAGGATAAATGACTAAAAACTGTTCCAAGAATCCGGAATCAGTTCAAGTCTTAACTGGTCCTAGATTTTGATTAAAACCATTCACCTCGAGTTATTTAACCATTATTTAGGAATTTCTGAATTTACACATGTCCGAAATTACCCCTTTGACGTTAACATTTTTTTTCGACACCACCAAAAACGTTCACAATAGATTTTGGTTTAGGGACACTTAAAGGTTGAGCTCTAAGGAAGAATCTAATTAAATGCTCCCTTTCTAATTTGTAATATTATCAAAGTTCATACTCTCACGATGATTCATTATAATAAAGTTAAATTCAAAATTTAAAGCTTTTTCGGGTTTCAATCGCGTGCAAAACTACGAAACTCGCCGACGTTTCGTGAACATTGCAGTTCACTTCTTCAGGGCTGACCTGAAACTGAAGTTTCAGGTTATGTTGTTCTTGTTGCAGTCCCTACTATGTGGCACTCTGGCCAATCACAGGCATTGTAGAGAATATATGTGAGAACGAAATAACCTGGAACTTGAGTTTCAAGTCAGCCCTGAAGATGTGAACTGCAGTGTTCACGAAACCTCGGCAAGATTCGCAGTTTTTGCACACGATTGAAACCCGAAAAAGCTTTAAATTTTTAATTTGAATTAATCATACAATGCCTTCTCATTACAGAATGCAGACGTAAAAAAAATTTGTTTGACAACGTACTAGGTATTTTCGTATCGAAAATTTAGTTTGCCACAATAATAAAAATTTAAAAAATGTGTCCTTTTCTTTCTTCAAACATTCCGTCAACTTGGAGATAACGGAATTCTTCAAATTATTTGTTGGGTTTTAGGCGCTGAAATAATTTTGAAAATCACCGTAAAGAGTTAACAGCATTCTTCCGTGATATTAAGGAGCCAGAAAAAAGTTTTAATTTCGACAAACGCCGTAATCAGACTAATTAAAATTATTAAGATAAAAATAATAATTAAAACGGTTTACTTACAGAGGAAAAAATGGAGAGAACATTAAAAAATTGTCGGTCCTGGCCTCTTCCATTTTTATCATTTTTTCATCCATCTATGTAATATGAAGTAGTACGATAATTGGTATTTTAAATTCAAGTTACCTTTTTTCACTTTTTTTTTAATTTCAAAGTGTGGCTGATCTTGTAACATCTATCGAATGAGGATGCAGTTAACTGAATAAAGCAACCAAATAATTATAAATTATATTTATTTAGTTGTAAGATTATTTAGATGACTTCAGACTGGACAAAAAAATTTTGGTTTTATATCAAATATATTTGGAACCTAAATTTATTTATTTTGAATGTAAGTGCTCGCTTAGATTTTCTATATATTTTTTAACATCATGAAAGATGCTTTTTAACACTTATATTTCTTTCCTTAAATTAAAATAGATTGCAATAATTAAAAATCAACATGCAGCATCCTCAATTAGATTCGTTTCAAAATATTCCGTAAATTAACAAGGTTTTCCAGATGATTTTATATAATTGATTTTCAGCCAAAAAGCAGTGTAATGAAGAAATATGAAATGCAGAAATGAAAACAAATGATTATTCAAATCTAATTATTTTAATGAAAATACTTTTTGGGATTCAGTTATAAAACGATTCACTCATGAATATTTTATAATATCATGGTTGGTATGAGTATAATAATTAATAAAATACTAAGAACCATTATCAATGATAATGTTACTATATTGAACAGTATATTAAATAATAGTGAAATAATGCATTGGCGAATAACCTTCAGTAAATCAAATTACGATAATAATTAATAATAAATATTATTTTTATTTTGGTTGGCGGTATGCTTCAAAATCATCGAGAACGTCCAATTAGCGATTGAAAGTGGAATTTTGAAGAATGATGTTCAAAGGAATGTTCAAAGAATAATTTTCACGCAATAAACTTGAATTCTTACACCTCCACCCGCTTCCACCCAACTCAATTGTATTGGGTCCAGCAAGGGCAACAAAAAATGCAAATATCAGGAAATATATTTTTGAAACATATTTCACGATTATTTAAACAATTTTTTCCCCTGTAAATCGTGAAAAGTTATTATTTTCTCAAATTAATGACACAATTAACGAATGTTGAGAGTAATATTGTTTATGTTTTAACGATGTTTGGTCATTATCTAAACAATTTTGATTTGTTTAAGCAATTTTTGTCCCAAATAAATCTCGGACAGTTACTATTATACGTAATAATTGACGCAGCTAATGAATACTAAGAGTAATATTTTTTGTGAAAAGAAAGTTTTATATTTTATTTATTTTATTTTATATTTATATATACTCACGTATTTTGGTGTGTTTTTTTACGAATATAACCACCAAAATATACTTAAATTATATTTTTATGGTCAATTCGAATAAATAGTTATCAAATTGCCAAAAATAGCAATTATCAGTCATTTTTCATTCTGGAAAAGGGCGAGGATGTGACAGAACTTCCTCCTTTTCTTTTTCAGTTCGAAACATTACCAATTTAAATTCGATTTGATATGAAAATTAAATTCGGTTATACGATTTTTTGAGAAACTCCACTTTCTTATTAAATTAATGCGAAATGAAAAAAAAAACTTTCCTAAGAGGACATGCTAGATATGGCTTATCGTTTTTTAAACTAGATTTCATGATTGATTATCGTTCTTCGACAAGGCCAGTTTGTTTTACAACTTTTTTCCTGATTGAATTTCAATACCCAGCAAAAGTTACCCACCCATACCAACTTTTCATATGCGAAACCTTTTTCCGATCTGACGATATATACTGTTCGTTCTTCGAATTTCAAAATTCAAATTTGTTTTAATAAAAAAAATGTTTTCTATGTGTTCAAAAATTCTAAAGAATCTTTCATACGTACGATTATTACTAGTAAATACTAACATGAAATTAATAATTCTGAACAATTTTTTTTGCTCGATTCAGTGTTTTTTAAGATTGTGCAGAAAACCGGTTTTTGGGATTGAGTTAAATGCACACCTTCTTGGAAGAAGTTGAATATGTCGATCATGAAATTTCTTCAGCTTGAACCAAAGAAATAAATTGTTATTTTGCTTGCATGTAAAGAAATTTAAATTTGCTCCTAACGTTCAAAAATATAGAAAAAAATCTAAAATCCCAATATCCCAAAATTCCTAAATCTCGAAACCTTTTTTTTCGAAAAAGCAGTACCATAGCATGTTTCCTTTATTTCTAGCTGAAGAAATTCCAGGTTCGAAGTATCCATTTTTTCGAAATGTGTGTAATTCACTCAATCCAAAAAACCTGTTTATTGCACATTTTGAAAATATTCTAAATTTAGAAAAAATATTATTTCTAATTTTATATTAGTGTTCACTAGCAATACACGTGCATATCAAAACTTGAAATGGGTGGATGACTCTTGCGAGGTATTAAAATTCAATCAGCAAAAAAGTTGGAAAATGAGCCGACCTATGTGACAGCCCATTAATATTTCATTTTAACCCACTTTTCTCAAGTTTTGTCACGTTTCTTTAAGGGCAATTTAAGTTTAAGCTTTAAAGACTTCCCGTCACGAAATATATGTATTAAACAAACAAGTTTATTTTACATGCATTTATTCATTACAACAGCCTGAGTGAATTAGGTATAATTTTTTTTGGTAGATTCAGATATAGGTAGACTAGATATATCTAGATGTATTTGGATATATTTTGAATTAGGTATTTTTTTTGTTTGTGCTGACTGAGTGAATTAGACTTGCTATAAATTAAGTACGATCAAAAAAAAAAGAAACAATTAAAAATCAATCCGCCTCTTTTAAGTTTCTAGGCGGTATTAAACAAACATAACCAGCCGAAGAAAGCCAGTGAAAGTACATCCTAAACATCTATCATATCAAAATAGAGAAATTCATTCATATCGTAATAATTATACACAAAATTCTCATTTTTCCAAAGAGGGGCCAATTATTTTGAATTTTCTTCTTCAAATTGTCGTGGGTGACCATACTATCATAATGAAACAATCCAATTAGTATTAAACTATTGCCCAATGTAACAAACGTATTTAATTTGTCATATCGTAGTTTATTTGAATTTAGATAATGCAATTTTATTTCAGAAAATTGGCAAAATTCAGAACGAATTTTTCAGATTTCAAAGTTGAATTCCTTGATGTTTTACAGATTGAAATTAATATTCAACAAATAAGTGAGTGGGTTGGTCCATTTAGACATAAAAAATATGATAACATGGGCTATTGAAAATCATCAAGCATATAATTTACCAATTATTACAGAATACCATATAAAATGTTCAATGTATACTTTTTTTAACATCAAAATGAAGATCAGTGTAAAGTGAACACGAGGAGGAAAAAATCCTGAAAATGCGCTCCAGCGAAAGTGGATTACTTCGGATTATATTGGATTACCCTGGATTACCTCTATTCACAAAATTATTTGGGATTACGTTATATTACTTTGGTTGACTTAGGATTAATCGAAATAGATGCAATTTTAACCAAATATGTAAGTTTGCGAGAAACCATATTAATTTTTAACCAAAAAGGAACGAATTTTCAACAAAATAGTTACATTTTCAACCAAAGAGATCAATTTTTAATTAAAATGAAAAATATTTAACCAAAAAGAAGCTACAACCAAAAAAACAAATTTTTTTACAAAATGCATGCATTTTTGAACAAGTAGTTGAATTTTTAACTGAAACAACATTAATTTTCTGCAGCATAGTTGAATTTTCAACTTAAAAAATTGAATTTCAACAAAAAATAAAATAGATACATTTTCTATTTCGAAAATTAATTTTATAAAAAAAAACGGAATTTCCAAGAAAATAGTTCAATTCCCAACAAAAGCAAAGAATTTTTAACTGAAACGATTCATCTTCAACAAAAGAATGAATGTTTGAAAGATAGTTTAACTCTTAACTAAATAGTTGAATAATTACATTTTTAGTAGAAAAAATTAATTTTCGACAAAAAAATTCATTTTCAACTTATAATATTAATTTTTGTCCGAAAACGATGAATTTCCAACAAAATACATACATTTTTAAATTAAAGATACAGATTTTGAACTAAAAACGGAAAAGTTAATTTTTCAGTTGAAAAAATTAAGCTTCAGCGAAAAAGCGAATTTTAAACAGAATAGTAAAATTTTTAACCAAACCATTTTTAATTTATATCAAGAATTTTCAACCAGAAAAATTAAGTTTCAATAAATTAGTTCAACTTTCAACCAGTGGGTTGAATTTTTCACTCAAAAAGATCAATATTTTACTGAAAATGTAACTGGTACATTTTTCGTCAAAAAAATATTACTTTCAACCAAAGAAATTAATTTTCTACCAAAATAGTTGAATTTGCAACTCAAACTCACAAATTTTCAACAAAACGGTTCAGTTTTCAAGCAAGAAAATGACTTTTTAATCAAATTGTTGAATTTCCTACAAAGTAGATTAATTTTTCACTAAATAGTGGAATTATCAACCAAAAACATGAATTTTTCACGTAAAAGTTTGATTGTGTACCGAAAAAGATCAATTTCCAAGAAAATACCTAAACTGCCAAGTAAAATATTAATTTTTTACCAAAAATTGAATATTTAAATGCGAACAGCAACATATTTGCAGCAAAATAGTGGAAAACTATTTGAATTCTCTATGTGAATAACTTCGAATTACCTTTATTACTCTGAATTATAAGTTCACTATTGGATTAGTTAATTTCTTTAAATTACCTGGATAAGATGTGGATTATGTTCAATTGAAGTCCAGTGAATTACCAAAGTTGTTTCCCCCTCGAGTGAATAAGATGGATTGACGAAAAATACTTTGAATAAATTGTGCTTTTTGAGAAACGGAACTGACAGTTTTTTGTTATAGGAAAATAAATGATAAAATAATTCAATCACGACAGGTGCTTCAAAATAAATTAGAATGAACAATGTACTTAGCAAGATATATAATTATGATAGCCGTTTGATGAGAAGAATTTCAACACCCACTATTCCTATCCATGGTGTCAAATCTAGAATAATTCTAAAATCCTTCATTTAATGTCAAAGAATTATCAGATTATAAAACTAAATTCTTATTGATGATATATAGACCATGTATTACCTGAATTATCGCATTACATAAAAATTAGCACGGGAAGGTCATACTCACCAGACCTCTATGATTATCTTTTGTAGACAAAGTTTCATCGCTAACGCCATTTATCTAACCGATCAATATTTCTGAGCGCTAAATTCATATAAATTAAAAATAAATTTAACCCTTGACCTAAACTGGATTCACCAATTCAGCTGCACCCAGAGGTATTAGATCCTCCTCTGAATAAAATAATGTAATCGTCCAACGCACGAGTAAATACAGAAAGACCTGGTTTGAGGCAGTTTGATAAAATCCTCTTTGCCAACTTTGTTGCCAACTAATGCCAACGGCTGATTTGAACTAGGTAGAAAATAGGTGAACTGGATGAGTCGATATGTGACAAAATGTCTAGCGAATGGCTAGGCCCACGTACTCAGAGTGAGCAGTGTTCATTAAAAAGTTATACAGATATAGGAGTCGACGTTGTGCGCTGTAACAGTGTCTGTAACAGTGTCTGTAATTTTAACAGTATTTGTGACTGTGACCATGTTTGTAACTCTAATAGTGTTTGTAACTGTAACAGTGTTTGTAACTGTAGAAGTGTAAAATCAGTTTCCGTGTGCAGTTACCAGCGTATGTAGGATACGGAGGAAATGGTAGGTAAAATAAAAAGGTACCCTCACGTCCATACTGTTAGCACTGTGGTGCATACCTATTTGCGACGGTTGGTCTGATGCCAAGATTGCTGCCTCCCCTGCGGCTATCGTAGTACCGCTATTCTATCTCTTTGCTAGAATACGTAAATCTATTGTGTCGCGACGACGAAACGTAGATATGTTGGTACATACGCGAGAGCCAAGTACTCACCAGAACCCGAAACCGGCTTCCATCTCGATGTTTCTGGACTCACGGCTCATGGCTCTTATGTGAATATTTCCATTTTCCAAAATTCTAGCTCCTCATTCCATCCGCGTGGCACCTTCCAAGCAAATATTCTCTAGCTTCAGCTCTCGGACGCTTGATAAAAATCCTGATGAGAACAACGCTAATGAGAGTCGTCAGAAGCTTGTAGAGAATGAAAGGAAAGAAGCTAATGAACGAGAGGGAATAGAGCTAGTGTTATGGATGACTGGTGGCGGTTGTCTATCATCATGGAAATGATAGAGATCATAGCACCTTATGTCAGTAGTTATTATTCATAACAATCGCTATAAAATTCAGGCAATTTTTGAACTTCAAGAGCAATTCATACTTTAGGAAGTTCTCATCTATCTCTTTACTAAAAAGTTTTTGTATTCTTTGTGAAACATATGGTTATGTTGCGTAGCTGAGTGATTCAGAGTTCTATATGTTTCGAGTTTATGTTTTGAGTTTCCATGTTCGTTCAGTCGTCATAAATTTTTATGGGTAACAAATATCGAGTGTCAGTTGTTATGCCACATCCAAGAGATGACCATCTGCGTGTTAATTGAAATTTTAAGTGAGCTTTTGATGAAATTTTATACATTTTTTTAACGAACTATCATTAGGTTTTGATGAATATTTGAAGTAGTTGAATCTAAAAAAACTTTATTTGAAAGAAAAACAATATCAAGAGCAGTAGACGCATATGAAAAACTTGAAATTTTCCTTCAAACCTGAAATTTAAAATTAAAAAGAAGCTTCGCCGTTGGTCCTACGAAATCGTAAATCTTCCAGAAGTGGAAGGTAGAACTAGAAACCTATAGAAACACTTTTAGAAATAAATGAAATTAATTTTCAGCATTGGATTTTGGTTTCTTTTGTTCAAAATCAATTTTTTAACAGAAAATTCAACTATTGCTGATGAAAATTATTACTTTAGTTGCCACTTCTCTCCTTTGGTTGATTAGAAAATTATTTCTGATTGTAAGTGTATTCTTTCTGATTGAAAAGTCTATTGTTATATTTTTTATTGAAAATTCATATTTTCGTCAAAAAATTGTATTAATTGGATACAAATTTTATGTATTGATTAGAAAATCTATCCTTTAATTACAAAATCATTATTTTGATTTGAAGTTGTAACGGTTTTCTTGAGAAATTGTTTTTTGGATTGAAAATTCAACCATTTTGGTACCAAATTTAACTTTTTTCTTGAAAATTCGGTTTTTGGGTATAAAATTCAAATATTTTGTTATGAAATTCAACAATTTTGTAGGAACTGAACATTCTTAACTAAGTGATGGAATTTTTCAAACAAAAAAGAGAAATTCTCAACGAAAAATTCAATAGTGGATACTTCAACCAAAAATTATTTGAATAAAAGTCGACTTTTTACGCTAAATTGAATTTGATTTAAAATTTACTTATTTTGTTGAAAATTCGTCTTTTTTAATATGGAATTAATCTTTTTTGTTGAAAATATATCTTTCTGGTTGAAAAATAATCTACTTGGTTTTAATTTCAACTCTGTTACTGAAAACTAATTATTTTGTTAAAGTTTCATCATTTTAGTTGGAAATTCAGATGTTTGGTTAAAAATTCAACTATTTTGTTGGATATTCGTGTCTCAAATTGTTAAAAATTAATTTTTCAAGTGGAAAATTCAACTATCCAGTTTAAGATTAATCATTTTAGTTGAAAATTCATCTCTTTGATTGAATATTGGACTATTTTTGGTGAATATTCAATCCTGTTCAGTTGTAACGGCTACTATTATATTTATGTTCGAAATTTTCTTTCTTTTTAATTGAATGTTTTGTTTGAAATTATATTATTTCCTCAAAATTTAACAACTTTGTTGAAAAATTTAAATTTTTTAATGGAAATCAAACTGTTTTGATAAAAATTGGTGTGAGCAGAAAATTCACCTTTTTGTTATAAATTATTTTCGCTTTTAATCAAAATTAATTCTTTTAACTAAAAGATTAACTATTTTTGTTGAAGAATAATCATTTTGGTTGAAAACATACCTCTTTGGTTGAAAATCCAACTATTTTCTGTTGAAAGTTAATTCGTTTTGGTTGAAAATTCATATTTTTATCAAAAAATTGTCTTTGTTGGATAAAAATTTTTATATACTAGTTAAAAAATCAATCCTCCTGTTAGAAAATCATTATTTTGATTTAAAGTTCTCACGCTTTTCTTGAGAATTTGTTTCTTGGATTGAAAATATAACCATTTTGGTACCAAATTCAACCTCTTTCTTGAAAATTCGTTTTTTAGTACAAAATTCGAATATTTTATTATAAAATTCAACTATTTTGTGGAAACCTAACATTTTTAACTAAGTAGTTGAATTTTCCAACCAAACAAGAGATATTCTTAACCAAAAATTTAATACTGGATATTTCAACCAAAAATTATTTGCATACAAATTGTACTTTTTAGGTTAAATTGAATTTGAATTAAAATTTACGGATTTGTTGAAAATTTGTCTTTTTTGGTACAAAATTAATCTTTTTGGTTGAGAATATATCTTTTTGGTTGAAAAATAATCTACTCGGTTTGAGGTTGAACTCTTTTATTGGAAACTCTTTTTTTTCGTTAAAGCTTTATCATTTGGAAATTCAGCTGCTTGGTTGAAAATTAACCTATTTTGTTGAAAATTCGTTTTTCTTATTGTTGAAAATTAATTTTTTGAATCAAAAGTTTAACTATCCAGTTGAAAATCAATTATTTCAGTTGGAAATTCACCTCTTTGAATATCAAACTATTTTTGGTGAATATGCAATCCTCTTTAGTTGAAACGTCTACTATTATATT
>JAABKJ010009704.1:0-11139 GCA_011634705.1 Andricus grossulariae
ATATATATATATATATTTATTATTAGCTATTTAGCTAACTATTTAGCCCTATTTAGCTAATATCTTCGTAAAAACTAATTTTTTCTGTATAAGTGTATTGGAAAAATAGTTTCTATTTTCTAGGAACTATTTAATGACATAATGAAATGATAATAATTATTATTCATTACGAAAATATTACAAAAATAAAGCTTGTCCCATGCATTTGATCCATTGTTTTCCCCTCAGCATTCATCGAACTGAAGTTAGCTGGTGGTTGAAGTGAAAATACCTAATTGGTTTATTTACACAGTCTCATCTGTGACACAGTTTACTCAAAGATATTATTTACTTCCGCAACACGTGCGTTTTATCATAAAAGGTTATGTTTTGTGTCTTTTGTGCTTTTGTGGCACATGTGGTCCTTGTCAGTCCTTCGATTGTTTCAATTTCTTGGCCGTATTTTTTATTGTTTCTTCGCTCTTAAGGTAATTATTATACAATTTAGCTAACAAAATACTAAAACAAAATATACATATTAGTAATTTTTGACAAAAATCAAAATCTAGATTAGAAAATTACGTAATTTCAATTCAATTTATGCAATTTAGTTAAGCCTATCCTCAAAACTAAAATTCTTTTTTCTCGTTTCATATAGTATATTTATAATAGTTAATGAGTAATTTATATTCATTATTTTTTTATTATTATTTATTACTTTATTTATATTTGTTCAATATCTAATTTTTTAGTACATAACCTCAATACCACGAAAACACATCAAATTTTTTTTTATACATTTAATGTAAAAAAAAAAATTTTCTTTTTATCTCTGAAACGGTGTGGATAATCCGAAAAATATTAATTTTCTTGAATATTGATACATTATGAGATTCCCCTTTTTTCTGCAACCAAATTCAAAGGAAATTAAGTTACAAAAATTAATTTCACCAAACTCATGGCTAATATATCTATGTACAATTAAAATGTATCTACTTCCAAAAAATTTTATTTTAAAGATTTTTTAAATATCTAAAATTAACAAAATTGGTTACCTATTTTCGATATATTACGGAAAATATTATTCTGAACAAATAAAAAGTATATTTATGTGTTTTAAAAGACCTATTTTAGTCTAAACGTACTACACACTCTATATTCGAATCAGTCAAAAGCGCCTTTCCATACTTGTATGAGTCAATTTGATTCCCTGATTGAATCACTAATTTTAAATTATGCAATCGCTTCGAATTTACAGCTTAAAAAGATAAATTTTCAACCAAATATGGTGTAGTTCAATTTTTAATTAAGAAAATTAGTTTTCAACAAAAAAAAGAAACATTTTTGACAAAAGGGTTCAATCTTTAATCAAGTATGTAGTTGAATTTTTAATAAAAAAAAGATTAACTTTCAACCAACAAGATTAATTTTCAGCAACAAGAAAAAGAATCTTTGAACAAAATAGTTAAATTTTCAACTAAAAAAGATCAATTTTCAACCAAAGACAAAGAGATCGATTTTAAAAAAGGTAAAGAGATCAATTTTCAACTGAAATTATGAATCTTGAACAAAAAAAAAATAAATTTTTAACAAAGCAGTTCAACTTTCAACCAAGTATTTGAATTTTCAAACACAGAAAAAATGTTACGCCAAGAAGATTAATTTTCTATAAAAAAGACGAATTTTCGACCTAGATTTATTTTCTACCAATAAAGACAAATTTTCAAAAAAATACATGATATTTCAACCAAATAGTTGAATTTTCAACTAAAAAAAAATCTAATTTTCAAGAAAAATTCCCAATTAAAAAAATTGATTTTCAACTACAACAAAAAACGAATTTTCAACCAAAGAAATTAATTTTCGTCTAAACTGATGAATCTTCAATAAAAAAAAGGAATTTTTAACAAAGTAGTTCAACTTTTAGCCAAGTAATAAAATATGCAATAAAAATTTTGAATTCTCAACACAAAAATCTAATAGCTAATGTTTGAACAAAAAAAGATTTCAGTTTTAAATAAAAAACATTTGATATTTCAATCACAAAAAATATTTTAATTTTAAATCCAAAACAGTTACATTTATCCAAAAAAGTCGATTTATTAGATTTTTTAAAGATTTATTTTCTACCACTAAAGACAAATACTCAACAAAATACATGCTATTTCAACCAAATAGTTGAAATTTGTACTAAAAAGAAAATAAATTTTCAAGCGAAATTTCCAGTTAACAAAATTAATTTTTAACAACAAAAAAACGAATTTTCAACAATATGGTTAAATTTTCAACAAAATGGTTACATTTTCAACCAAAGAAATGAATTTTCATCTAAAGTCATGAATCTTCAACAACAAAAGGAATTTTTAACAAAGTGGTTAAACTTTCAACCAGGTTATAAAATATTCAATAAAAAAAATGTAATTCTCAACACAAAAGTGTAATAGCTAATATTTGAACAAAATACATTAATTTTCAACTAAAAAGGTCAATTGTCAACAACAAAAAAGGTTTTAGTTTTCAAACAAAAACATTGGATAATTCAACCAAAAAAGATTTTAATTTTGAATAAAAAAACAGTGGAATTCAACTAAATAGTTGACTTTGTAACTAAGAAAGATCAATTTTCAATCAAAAATGGAATAGCAAAAACTTCAATTAACAAAATTACTTTTTGCAAAATTTCAACAAAAGAATTAAATTTTCAACAAAAGAATTAAATTTTCAATAAAATAATTAAATTTTACAACCAAAAAGATAAATTTTCAACAAATCACATTTCTTAAACTAAAGAAGATAA
This sequence comes from Andricus grossulariae, assembly GCA_011634705.1. Lineage (NCBI taxonomy): Eukaryota > Metazoa > Arthropoda > Insecta > Hymenoptera > Cynipidae > Andricus > Andricus grossulariae. The sequence goes on from JAABKJ010009704.1 coordinate 2,777, forward strand.
TTTTTCAACCAAAAGTGGAAAAGTTAAATTCCCAGTTGAAAGAATTGATTTTGAAATTTAAAAAAATCATTTCAAACTACAAATGATCATTCTTTAACCAAAAAAGGAATTTTTAACAAAGTATTTCAATTTTTAACCAAGTAGTAAAATATTCAATAAAAAAAGTTGAATTCTCAACACAAAAATTTAATAGCTAATATTTCAACCAAAAAATGATTTAATTAAAAATAAAAAACAATTCAATTCATAAAAAAACTATATATTAGATTTTTTCTATTCTAAAAAGGTCAATTTTCAAAACAAATCAAAAAATTTATTTTTAAAACAAGAACGTTTAATATTTCAAAACAAAAATTTATTTTGAATTTTAAAAAACCGTGGAATTCAATCAAATAGTTGACTTTGTTACTAAAAAAAGGTCAATTTTCAAGCAAAAATGGAATACTACAAACTTCAGTTAACAAAATTACTTTAAAAAAGAAAATTCAACAAAATAATCGAATTATCATTTAAATAATTAAATTTTGAACCAAAAAGATGAATTTTCAACATTTCCAGTTAAAAAATTGATTTAAACAAAATATGACTAAGTACAAATTAAACTAAGTAGTAGCATTTTCAACCAAAAAATATAAATTCTTATCGAAAAATGTAATAGTTAATATTTCTACCAAAAACGATTTTAATTTTAAATCAAAAACAGTTGAATTCAACCAAAACGATGAATAATTTTGAATCAAGAAGATTTATTTTCTACCAAGAAAGATGAATGTCTCTAATCATTTTGAATGATATAACCAGTAACTTTCACAAATTAAATTAGTCCTTTTAATTAATCTAATCCGTAACTTTCAATGTGTTAACCAGTCAATTATCGTTAATTTTAATCATTTATTAAATGAAGTGTCTACGTGTTCCGAAAAAATCGGCTATTCGTACCAAAATAAATTTAATGAAGAATTTTAATTTAGAAATAATTTTGCAATTTTATCATAGCAGATAAATCAGTCACTTCTATTTATTGAAAATCAGTCATTTCAAATGACTGATTCAGTGAGCAGTATTGACTGATTCGTCTGTTAAAATGACTGCGTCCTCAGTAGAAAATACTGATCTTTCAGTCAAAGCATGCTTGATTAATGATTAATTTAATCAGTCAAATTTTGATTGATTTGAATTTAGAATGTATTTAAGGTAAACGACATTTTAATTATATAAAGGTATATTTTTAAATTTTCAGATGAAAATCTTTGCGAGGTTTCTCTCATTTCCAAAATCCAATAAAATAACCCTCGACATTGATTCCTCGGACACTATAAAAAGCGTCAAGAAGAAAATCCAAAAAGAAAGGATGATTCCAAAATATCTCCAGAGATTACTATTTTCTAGAGTAATTCTAGAAAATCAAAAAACGATATGCAGCTACAAAATCAAGGAAAACTCAACTCTTGATTTGGTTTTACGATTTCCAGATGAAATAAATATCTACGTCCAGCTAACAAATGGAGAAGTGCTGACTCTCGAAATTCAAACTTCCACGACAGTTCGAGATCTGAAGTCTAGAATTATTCAGGAGAAAAAGTATTTAATGGAAGTTCAAGGGAGTCTTAATTTATTCTTTGAAGGGGAGAAATTACTAACTGGGAGAAGTGTTTCATTTTACCAAATCGATGACGGGTCGACATTGTTCTTGGATTCTTCTCTTTGTGAAGCTCAGCAGATTTTTATTGGATTAAATTCCCGAACGATTTCTCTAGATTATTATGAAGGGGATACAATCGGAGATATCAAGTCTAAAATCGAAGAGGCAGAAGGTATTCCAACATTCCTTCAATCTTTAAAAGTTCATCAAGATTCATTGGATGACTGCGAAATTTTAGAAGATTGTGGTGTTACAAGTAATTCCACTTTGACTTTGGAACTGCATTTTTCAAAAATGAAAATTATAATCCGCCTTGAATCCGGTATAGAAATTCCATTGGAAGTTGAAGCTCCCGAAAAAATTGGAAAAGTCAAAACTATGCTTTGTAAGTTACAAGTTTGTAAGTTACAAGGGCTTCACCCTGATGAAAATTGCTTTTTCTGGTGTGGACTACCACTCAATGATGAAAGCACTCTTTATGACTATCAAATCCAGGCAGGATCAATACTTGATCTTATTTGCGTTAGAGAAAAATAATCATTTTCTTCACATTGAAAGAATTTGGACTACAATTGAGAACGAAATGGGAATCCTACGACAAAAACTTCGTTTGAGCTCCCAATGAAGACAATTAATGGATGGAAAAACTATTCAGAATTATGGAATTCCTGCGGAATCGATTAGGTACGTGAGTACGTTTTCGCAGATGAAACTAAAAAATACTTATTAATGTAATTTAACAGGTATACTCTGCACTGAAAATTTTGTTGCATTGATATTTTTCAAGATTTTCAAATGGGTGTCATATTTAATACAATTTCTAAATGTTCTAAAATTACTGAGAAACAAAAACGCGCACGATTATTATTATTTTGTCTCACGAAATTATTAAATTAAAATATTTAAAATATAATGTTAAATATATAAATAAAATAAAAAAAAGCAAAAACGATATTTTTGATAATTTATGAAAACTGGTACCATAAGTTCAGAATTAATATACAATATTATTTTTGTACAATATATAGACAATCAGACCGTTGAATTATCGTCCAAAAAGACCAATTTATTTCCAAAGAAAAACACTAACATAAACTAAAGTTGTTCAGAACTGTTAATCTACTTTTAGAAATTAAAGTCAAATGGGGACGACTGAAAACTCCCGAATAATGAATTTTCCGGATTGAAAAATTGCCGAATTATAAAATATCCGAACTAGAAAATTCTCCAATTTAAACAATTCAAATATTTTCATTAAAAAAAAATGATTTTTAATGTTCAATGTTTCTAAAATTATTTTTTCAATTTAAAATAACAATAAGTGAGAAAAAATTTCATCCAGTAATTTTTTTAAATTGTGTTTATTGTATCTTCAAACAATAATTTTATAAAATTTAAAAATCATTTTTTTTATAAAAATATTTGACTATTGTATTTTTAATAAATAAATAATATGTATGAAAAATTTCATTGTTCAAATTCGGAAGTTTGATAATTCGGGAATTCTCCAATTCGGTAATTTTACAGTTTCGGGAAATTCATTTTTCGGTATTTTTCAGTTGTCCGGTCAAATAATTTTTGTTAAAAATAACCGATTTCCGATGAAAAATGCTAACTTACCCTATTATTTTTTAAAGACTGTAAGTATTCTTTGAAATATAGTTTTTTTTATTAACAATAGCAATTTTAGGCGAAAAACGCTAACATAACGTAAGAATAAATTGTTTGAGATTGTAAATCTTCTTTTAAACCTAATGTTTTTTATTTAACAAAAAGGTAAATCATAGTTAGGACTTTTCTCAATCTCATAAATTATCTACTAAGAGTCAATTGGATGGCTATCAATTTGCCAAAACATTATTTCCCAATGGCGACTCATTAAGAGAAAAAAACGACTTTTTCACATTTTTTATGGATTGAAATCTTCATTTATTAAATTTTCATGTAAAATTATGTAAATATCGAATTTTTAACACTTGTTTTTAATATAAAATTCGCTTCATTCCTGAGTTTTCATCAGTCCAAAATATGAATTTTTATCATTTTTCAACAGTTTAATTTTCAAGAATTGAATTTTAATACGTTCAATTTTAAATTCTTGAAAATTTAAGTAAATTAAATGTATAACAGTTAAAAATTAAATATATTATTTTCTTGCATTTTTAACTGTTGAAAATTCAATTTCTTGCAATTCTCAATATTCTTAAATTTTGAACTGTTGAAACTAACACTAACATAATCCAAAATTGGCCAAAGATTCTCAATTTTGCTAAGATTATAATGATTTTTGTTTAAAAATACCAATTTTCGATGTAAAACCCCAACGTAACTTGAAATTGTTAATAAATTATTAATCATCTTTGAAGTCTAATGATTTTTAAATAAAAATATATTTAATAAAAATTTGAATTTGCGACGAAAAACAATAACAGAATTGGAAATTTGTTAAACTTGTAAATTCTATTACTTTAAATGAAAATCATTGAGTTTAAATTAAATTATTTTTGTTTAAAAACACCAATTTCGTGTAAAATGCCAAGATAACCTAAAGTTGTTGAAAGGAGTAAATATTCTTTGAAATATAATAATTTTTTATTAAAAGTACTAATACTTTCCGACGAAAAACACTAACATAACAGATAATGGTTTAGAATGTTAAATTTTCTTTGAAATCTAGAGATTTTATGGTTTAAAATAACCAATTTCATGTGAAAAACAGTAATATAACCTGAAACTGTTCAAAAATGGTAAATCACCTTCGAAATATATATTGAAAATGCTAGATTAACCTACAACTGTACACATTTTTTTACTTTTTTAAAAATCTAATTATTTTGTGTTAAAAATACCGTATACTGTTGTAAAACACCAACACATAACCAAATATTCTTAAAAAGTTGTTAATCTTCTTTGAAATCTAATTTTTCAAATTAAAAATATCCCTTTCCGACGAAAAATACTAATATAATCCAAAATTGCTCAAAGATTATAAATCTTGCTCAAATTAATCATTTTTCTTTTAAAATACCAATTTTCGATGTAACCCGCCAACGTAACCTAAAATTGTTGAAAAATTATGAAGAGTCATAATCTAACAATTTTTGTTTTAAATGTCAATTTCCGATAAAAAACGCTATTAAAACCGAAATATGCAAATTGCTGAAAAAATTCCATTTTTGAAATCTTATAATTTATGATTAAAAATACCGATTTCCGGTGTAAAGCACTAAGATAACCTAAAATTGTTGAAAATTGGGAATCTTGATAATGATTTTTGTTTAAAATTGCTAATTTGTGGTAAAAAAACTAACGCAACCTAAAATTTGTAGAAATTTTAAGTCCTCGAAATTTTATGATTATATATTAAAATTCTTTTTCAAAAATACCAATTCCCAGCGGAAACCACAAACATAAAACATGTATAATATTTTTAATAATTCATTAGATAATTTAAAACTTTAATTTTACCGCGCAATATTTTTAAAACGCACAAATGTTTCGAAATTTTTATAAGATTTCCTATAATTTTTCTTATTCAAATAGATTATTTGTAAATTTAATTTTCAAATTTAAGATATAAAACTACTACATGTAATGAAAAGCCAATCAGGTTTTTAGATAGAGATATTGTCGAATTGGCAAATGGTTAAACTTAACGAAAAATAACATAAAAACTTTAGTAATGAGTTTTAATTGTCAACATTCTTTTTCAAATTTAAAGGTCAAGTGATTCGATCATTTATGTTAGGAAAATTGTAGAAAAATGATTTATTAAATTTGATTCGCATTTTTTAAGATAGTAATCGTTCTTCAAAGTTTTTAGTTTTTTTCCTAAAAGTTAATGCTTTACCAAAACTGTAAAATGCAACAACAAATGTTATAATGATTTCAGTACAAATTGCAGAATTTACCCTTTAAAATGAGCGCTAGATACTTGAAAAATATCGAATAATTTTTGAAATATCGGTAATTTAACATTTTGGCGAAAAATCCTGTTTTTGATATAGATATTTCCCTACAAAATGATCGAAAACAATGCAAACAGTGTTCATTTAACGCAGATTTCTATTCGTTTTAACACAATATTATAATTTTTTAAATTTAGAAATTGTGTTAAAGAAATTACACCCATTTGAAAATTTTGAAAAATATCAACGTACCCAAACTTTCAGTCGGGAGTGTACAATACGACAAACTACGAAAATCTCAAGGATAGTTACTATTTAAGATTTGAGATGTGTTCCTTTTTTTAAGTTTCATGTGCTCGGTAAATTGCCCAATTAGAAGATTTGATATGTTTTTTTTCTTTGTGAACAATTTTTTTGGTTTCTTGAGCTAAAAATACGAATGATTGTAAACCAAAGAATCATTATTGGTACTAACTTTACAGTATTGATTATCTAAAGGTTATTTTTTAAATTAAACTTTTTTTAGTTTATAGGTAATTTTTATTTCAATATGTACAGCTCCGAATACAACGCATTTGTATTGTACTTAATTTGTAGTAGAAATAAAGTAAAATAATAGGCATGTAATATGATAAAATAAAAAAATTAAGTATTACAATTTTATTTTCAGCGTCATTTAATCAGTGGAAGAGTTACAACTAGATACCGATCATATCGGACTGTTCCTCCAGTAGTCCACTCTCGAAAAGGATACAGACATGGAAACTCGTTAATCCCGTCATAACAGATGCGAGAACCCTAAAAATTGGATCTCAGACCTTCACTAACAATTTTTCCATTCTTTTCGCTAAGAGTTGTAAACAACATAGGACAGGAAACCCCCCACCAAAAATCGGAAAGCGCTTGTGGTACCATAAACTTAGATTCTCTAATCCCAGCATTGAAAAATGCAACAATATTTTGCTTTGATCATTCTTGTGAGACGCATACTCTAGATGACAAATGGTTTTAGTTTCCACAATCAATTTTTTCTTTCTTAAACAACAGTTGGCACATACTTTAGTTTCTAGTTTTTTAGTCTCGCCTTGCTGCAAAATTACAACCTTCAAGATAATCACTTTTGGTAGCAAATGTAATAAAGTATCGCAACAATTTGCGTATTCTGTATGTGGAAGTGGCAATCCATCAACGTGAAGAATCATTTTAGGACGAGTATATTTCAATTTTTGTAGAGCATTGTAGATCGTTAATGGTGGACTCAAAAAACGAGATGCTCGGATCCTCATTTCTTTGAAAAATTGGTCTTTGGAAAGATTGAGAAATTTATCCTCTGCGGGATTATTAAGAAAATCATTTAGCGAGAAATCTAGTTTCGAAAAATTTAGAAAATCAGTGTGGAGATGCAAGTCCAAATATTCTGTAATAGAAGTAAATGGTTTCAAGAATCCTTTATTCTGTGTGGATTTTATTATCAAGCTGATGGCCATTGTCAAGGCTGTTTTTTTATGATCTTTCCAGTTTGAGTCTAGTTCGTAGGCATATTTTATTTCTGAACATTCCCTATCATGTACGGGACTGCTTTGATGTTTTTTGCAGAAAGTGGTTGTTGGACAACTAGGACAATTAATTAATAACTGCTGGTTGGTCTCTCGACAGACGAAATAAACTCTTGGGAATCTAATTCTTTGTCGTTCGTATATCTCAAGAGATCGATTCAATGACCATTTTTTGAATTTTATTATACTTTGTCTTTCTCGGTCCCATGTGTCTGAATCGACGTCACGCAATGGTTCAAGAATATGTGAGATTTTTCTTTTTTCTCATGATTTTCTATATCAATAATCATAAGTCCTTGTGCCTGGGAAAATCGTCTTTTTGTTGAGCTGGTCCACAGTAAGAAATCAGCTGACAACGACTGCATCTTTTAAAGTATTCGGTGGAGTGACAGATGAAAGAGATGTTTGGGTAGAAGTAGTCCAACCTGGTTGATGCATTCATTCCAACCTGCAAATTTATCAACAGTTTACATTTTTGTAATAATTTGTTTCAATTCTATCTAATAATTGGGAACTGGCGATAGTGGTTTTGTAACTAAACAAGTGTAGATAATACATTTAATCTACCCTCATGAATTAATGTTATAGGAAATTTAGTATAGGCCTGTGATGATTTTTCTATGTCATAAATTTCCTATAATTTTTCGCGATTATAGGACCCATGTGAAAAAGTTATATATAGTTTATATATAGTGGTCAAAACACTGATGTTTTTCATTTATTTTATACAGAAAAATTGATAAAATAAATAAAAATAGCATTGTCTTGTCCACTATAGATAAACTATATACAACTTTTTCACCTGGGAAATTATCATAGGACTTTTTACAGGAAAATCATTATAGAAAAATCAGTATAGGAATAAATATTATAATATTGAAAGAATTATTGTATAAAGTAGAGAAACTGCAAATAAATTATTTATTTTTGACCATTATTATGGAAGTACTTCATAAAAATTATGATAGTTATGAGAATTAATCACATTTTACAAAGCTCTGTTTGACATCGATATAATGAAACTCAAATGCTACTAGTACTAGTTCGGTTTGGATTCCTTAGGAATCGAACCAAAGGGCCTATGACAAAGCCACCGAACGCGTCCTCCGGTTGCGGATAGAGGGTCCCTGTACCGAGGGTATCTGCTCAATATGGTTACAATAGTTAATAAGCAGTCGCCGACAATTGTCCAGGGATGGTCCCGAAGGAATAACCCCTAAGCGGAGGCTTGACAACCGTGCCGAAAGCTGAATGGCA
>JAABKJ010009705.1:0-11139 GCA_011634705.1 Andricus grossulariae
AAAATTCCTTGGAATATTTTTAAATACCTCACAATATTTCAAATATCTTGAGACTTTTTAAAGCTCTTGAAAATTCCCTGGAATTTCTGAAAATACTCTAAAATGTTCCAAATTCTTTAAAATTAAATCTAATTATTGAAATCTGTTTTAAATTTTAGAAATTTTCGAAAATATTCCAGAATATTTTAAATCCTTTGAATTATTTTGAAATGCTTAGATATATCTTCAAATGATTTCAATATATTGAAAATTCTTTGGAATCATATCAAATACAAGAAAATATTTAATATTCTTTAAAATCTGTTAAAATTTTTAAAAATCTTCTAAAATATTCCAAAATATTTTAAATTCTTCGAAATGTTTTGAAATGCTTAGATATCCCTTCAAATGATGTAAATATATTGAACATTCTTTGGAATCTTATAAAATACCCGAAAATATTTCAAATTCTTCAAAATGTTTTGAAATCCTTTGAAACTTCCATGGAATTTTTGAAAATACCGTAAAATCTTCGAAATAATTTAAAATTCCCTTAAAATAATTCAAATCTATTGAAAATTCCTTGGAATATTTTTAAATACCTCACAATATTTCAAATATCTTGAGACTTTTTAAAGCTCTTGAAAATTCCTTGGAATTTCTGAAAATACTCTAAAATGTTCCAAATTCTTTAAAATTAAATCTAATTATTAAAATCTGTTTTCAATTTTAGAAATTTTCTAAAATATTTCAGAATATTTTAAATCCTTTGAATTCTTTTGAAATGCTTAGATATGTCTTCAAATGATTTGAATATATTGAAAATTCTTTGGAATCATAGCAAATACCATCAAATATTTCAAATCCTTTAAAATCTGTTTGAAGTTTTAAAAATCTTCTAAAATATTCCAAAATATTTCAAACCCTTTGAAATCTTCTGAAATGCTCAGATATCCGTTTAAATGATTTGTATATTGGACATTCTTCGGAATCTTATCAAATACCGGAAAATATTTCAAATTCTTTAAAATCTTTTGAAATCCCTTGCACCTTCCATGGAATTTTTGAAAATATCGTAAAATCTTTGAAATTATTTGAAATCCCCTCAAATTATTAGAATTTATTAAAAATTATTTCCAATGTTTTAAAATATCTTAAAATATTTAAAATCTATTGAAAATTTTTTCAACTCTTAGAAATTTCTTGGAATTTTAAAAAAATGTTCTAAAATATTTCAAATCACTTGAAACTTTTTTCAGCGCTCGAAAATTCCTTGGATGAAATACCCGCAATTGATTCAAATCTGTCGTAAATTTCTTGGAATATTTTTAAATATCTTAAAATATTTCAAATACCTTGAAACTTTTTAAAGCCCTTGAAAATTCTTTGGAATTTTTTTAAATACTCCAGAATCTTCAAAATTCTTTAAAATCCCATCTTATTATTGAAATTTGTTCAAGATTTTAGAAATTTTCTGAAATATTCAAAAATATTTTTAATCCTTTGAAATCTTTTGAAATGCTCAGACATATGATTTAATGATTTAAATATATTGAGTATTCTTCGGAATCTTATCAAATACCTGAAAATATTTCAAATCCTCCAAAATCTTCTGCAATCCCTTGAAACATTCATGGAATTTTGGAAAATTCCGTAAAATCTTTGAAATAATTTAAAATCCCCTCAAATGATTCGAATCGATTGAAAATTCTTTGGAATATTTTTGAATTCATTAAAATATTTCAGATATCTTGAAACTGTTTAAAGATCTTTAAAATTCCTTGAAATTTTGGAAAATACTCTAAACTCTTTCAAATTCTTTAAAATCAAATAAAATTAATGAATCTATTTAAAATTATAGAAATTTTCCAAAATATCCCAGAATATTCTAAATCCTTTGAAATATTTTGAAATGCTCAGATATGTCTTTAAATGATTTAAATATATTGAAAATTCTTCGGAATCATATCAAATACAAGAAAATATTTAATATTCTTTAAAATCTGTTTAAATTTTTAAAAATCTTCTAAAATATTCCAAAATATTTTTGATTCTTTGAAATCTTTTCACATGCTCAGATGTCCCTTCAAATGATTTGAATATATTGAAAATTCTTCGGAATCTTATCAAATACCATAAAACATTTCCAATCCTTTAAACTCTTTTTAAATTTCTTGAAACTTCCACGGAATTTTTGAATAAATCTTAAAATCTTTGAAATAATATGAAATCCCCTCAAATTATTAAAATGTATGGACAATTTCTTGCAATGTTTCAAAATACTTTAAATATTTCAAATATCTTGACACTTTTTAAAACTCTTGAAAATTCTATGTCATTTTGAAAACTATTTTAAAATCTTTCAAACTCTTTGAAATCTCATCAGATTTTCAAAATCTGCTTGAGATTTTAGAAATCTTTTAAAATATTTGAAAATATGTTAAATCCTTTCAAATCTTTTGAACTTCTCACATATCCCTTCAAATAAATTAAATATATTGAACATTCTTCAGAATCTAACCAAATACCCAAAAATATTTCAAATCCTTTAAAATCTTTTCAAATCCCTTGAAACTTCCATGGGATTTTCAAAAATAGCCTGAAATATTTAAAATAATTTGAAATCCCCTTAAATTATTAAAATCTATTGAAAATTCCTTAAAATATTTTTAAATACCTTGAAATATTTAAAATATCTTGAAAATTTTTAAAGCTCTTGAAAATTCCTTGAAATATTTTTGAATACCTCAAAATATTTTGAATACCTTGAAATATTTTAGAGCTCTTGAAAATTCCTTGGTATAATTTTGAATACATCAAAATATGTCAAATACCTTGAAATATTTTAAAGCTCTTGAAAATTCCTTGGAATAATTTTGAATACATCAAAATATTTCAAATACCTTGAAATATTTTAAAGCTCTTGAAAATTCCTTGGAATATTTTTGAAAAGTTTTGAACTCCCTTGAAACCTTATAAAGCTCTTGAAAAATTCCTTGGATAAAATACCCTCAAATGATTAAAATCTATTGAAAATTCCTTGGAAAATTTTCAAATACCTTAAAATATTTCAAATATCTTGAAACTTTTCAGAGCCCTCAAAAATTCCACAAAATTTTTAAACTGCTCTAAAATCTTCCAAATTCCTTGAAATTCCATCAAATTATTAAAATCAGTTTAAAATTTTAGAAATTTTCTAAAACATTCCAAAATATTTAAAACCCTTTGAAATCTTTTGAAATGCTTAGACATGCCTTTACATAATTTAATTATATTAAAAATTCTTCGGAATTATATCAAATACCCAAAAATATTTAAAATTCTTTAAAATTTGTTCAAAGTTTAAAAAATCTTCTAAAATATTCAAAAATATTTTTAATTCTTTGAAATCTTCTAAAACGCTTAGATATCCCTTCAAATGATGTAAATATATTGAACATTCTGCGGAATATTATCAAACACCCGAAAATATTTCAAATCCTTCAAAATCTTTTCAAATCCCTTGAAACTTCCATGGGATTTTCAAAAATAGCCTGAAATATTTGCAATAATTTGAAATCCCCTCAAATTATTCGAACCTATTGAAAATTCTTTGAAATATTTTTAAATGCCTTAAAATATTTCAAATATCTTGAAACTTTTTTAAGCTCTTAAAAATTTCTTGGCATTTTAAAAAAATGTTTTGAAATATATTTCAAATCTTTAAAAATCCCTTAGAATTATTGAATTATGTTAAAAATTTTAGGAATATTTCAAAGATTCTAAACTATCTCAAATTCTTTGATATCTTTTAAAAGGTTTTAAAATCCCTTGAAACCTTATAAAGCTCTTGAAAATTCCTTGGATGAAATACCCTCAAATGATTCAAATCTATCGAAAATTCTTTCGGAAATTTTCAAATACCTTAAAATATTTCGAATATCTTGAAACTTTTTAAAGCCCTCAAAAATTCCATGGAATTTTGTAAATACTCTGAAATCTTCCAAATTCTTCAAAATCCCATCAAATTATTAAAATCTGTTTAAGATTTTAGAAATTTTCTAAAATATTCAAAAATATTTTAAATCCTTTGAAATCTTTTGAAATGCTTATACATTCCTTCAAATGATTTAAATGTATTGAACATTCTGCGGAATCTTATTAAATAACCGAAAATATTTAAAATCCTTTAAAATTTTTTGAAATCCCTTGCACCTTCCAGGAAATTTTTGAAAATATCGTAAAATCTTCGAAATCATTTAAAATCCCCTCGAATTATTGAAATTTATTGAAAATTTCTTGCCATGTTTTGAAATATCTTAAAATATTTCAAATTCCTTGAAACTTTTTAAAACTCTGGAAAATTCCTTAGAATTTTTGAAAATACTCTAGAATCTTCCTAATTCTTTGAAATGCCATCAAATTATTAAAATCTGTTGAAAATTTTGGAAATATTCTAAAATATTCCAAAATATTTTAAATCCTTTGAAATCTTTGAAATGTTTGATATCCCTTTAAATGTTTTGAATATATTGAACATTCTTCGGAATCTTATCAAATACCCGGAAATATTTCAAATCCTTCAAAATCTTTTCAAATCCCTTGAAACTTCCATGGAATTTTCGAAAATACCCTAAAATCTTTTAAATAATTTTAGATCCCCTCAAATTATTTAAATCTATTGAAAATTTTCTGCAATGTTTTAAAATACTTGAAAATCTCCCAAATTCCTTAAAATCGCATCTAATTATGAAAATCTCTTTAAAATTACAAAAATATCCTAAGACATTCCAAAACATTTTAAATCCTTTGGATACTTTTGAAATGCCTGGATATTTCTACAAATGACTTAAATATATTAAAAATTCTTTGGAATCTTATAAAATATCCGAAAATATTTTAAATATTTTGAAACTTTTTAAAGCTCTTAAAAATTCCTTGGAATTTTATAAAATACTCTAAAATCTTCCAAATTCTTTAAAATTGAAGCAAATTATTAAAATCTGTTTGAAATTTCAGAAATCTTCTAAAATATTCCAAAATATGTTAAATCTTTTGGAATCTTTTGAAATGCTTAGATATCGCTTCAAATGATTTAAATATATTGAAAATTCTTCGGAATCTTATCAAATACCATAAAACATTTCAAATCCTTTAAACTCTTTTTAAATTTCTTGAAACTTCCACGGAATTTTCGAAAAAATCTTAAAATCTTTGAAATAATATGAAATCCCCTCAAATTATTAACATTTATGGAAAATTTCTTGCAATATTTTACAATATCTGAAAATATTTCAAATCCCTTGAAACATTTTAAAGCTCTTAAAAATTCATGGAATTAAAAAAAAATGTCCTTATATATTTCAAATTCTTTAAAATCCCTTAGAATTATTGAAATCTGTTGAAAATTTTAGGAATCTTTAAAATCCTTTGCAGTCCCTTCAAATTTTTGAAAACTTTTAAAAATTCCTTGGAATCTTCCAAATATCTTAGATTATTTCACAGCCTTTGAAATTTTTTGAAATCGCTTGAAACTTCCTTGGAATTTTTGCAAATACCATAAAATCTTTGAAATCATTTGAACTCTTTTGAAATGCTTTAAAGATTCATTAACACGTTTTAAAGCTCTTAGAAATTCAATGAAATTATTTGCAATCCCTTCATATTATTAAAATCTATTATATAATTTTTCGAAACGTTAGAAAATACCCTAAAATATTTCAAATTCTTTAAGAATTTTTAAAGATCTTCAAAATTTCTTGGAATTTTTGGAAAATATTCTAAAGTCTTGGAAATTCTTTCAAATCCCTTCAAACGATTGAAATCTGTTGAAAATTTTAGAAAACTTTTTAAATACCCTAAAATACCCTAAGAAATAACTTGAAATCCTCTGAAATTCCTTTTAAACTTTTTAAAGATCTTGAAAATTCTTCGGGATATTTTTAAATTTCTGAAAATATTTCAAATCCTTTAAAATCCTTCAAATCTTCCTTGGAAATTTTTAAAATACCCTAAATTCTTTAAAATCCTTTGGAGTCCCTCAAAGTTATTGAAATCTGTCGAAAATTCCTTAAAATCTTTCAAAATACCAGCAAATATTTCAAATCCTTTGAAATCTTTTGAAATCACTTAAAACTTCCTTGAAATTTTTAAAAATGCCCTAAAATCTTTCAAATCCTTTTCAATCCCTTTAAGTTATCGAAAACTGTTGAAAATTCATTGGAATCTTCAAATCCGAACTTTCTTCAATACTTTTGAAAATTTTCAGGGATTCAAGGCATTTACATAATTTAGGATATTTGAAAAGATTCCAAGGAATTTTGAATAGTTTTCAACAATTTAGAGACTAAAAAGGATTTGAAAGATTGTAGGGTATATTTAAAAATTTCAAGAAAGTTCCAAGTGATTTTACAAGATTTCAAAGGATTTGAAATATTTTCGGGAAGTTTTGAAGAACCCGAAAAATGTTCAAAAGATTTTGAAAATTTAAAGGGATATCAAAGGATTTAACAAGTTCTCTAATGATTTTAAAAATTTTAAGGTAATTAATTTTTTTTAGCATTTCAAAAGATTTCAATCATTTCAAGGGATTTTAAACAATTTTTTAAGATTTTAGAATATTTGAAAAAATTCCAAGGAATTTTCAAGAGCACTAAAAATCTCAAAGGATTTGGAATATTTTACTGTCTTTAAAAATATTTCTAAAACTTTAAATAGATTTAAATGATTTGAAAGGATTTCAAAAGATTTCAAAAATTTTATGTGATATCAAAGGATTTAAAAAGATTTCTAATGATTTTAAAAATTTCAGGGTAATTACATTTTATGTAGAATTTTCAAAGATATCAATCATTTGAAGGGATTTTAAAGAATTTTTCAAGATTTTAGAGTATTTAAAAAATTTCCAAAGAATTTTCAAAAGCTTTAAAAATCTCAAAGGATTTGGTATATTTTACGGTACTTAAAAATATTTTCAAAATTTTAAACAGATTTAAATGCTCAATATTTTCAAATATTTTAGGTTGTTTGAAAAGATTTGTATAATTTGAAAAAGATTTCAATAATTTGAAGGAATTTCAAAGGATTTTAGGGTATTTTCAAAACATCTGAGAAATTTTTCAGAGCTGTATAAAGTTTCAAAGGAATTTAAAAAGATTTCTAAAGATTTCAAAGAATTTGAAATATTTTTGGGTATTGAAAAAGGTTTCTGAAATTTCGAACAGATTGCAATCATTCAAAGGAATTTCAAAGAATTTTCCATATTTGAGAATATTTTCAAAAATTCCAAAAAACTTTCGAGAATTTTAAAAAGTCCCATAGGATTGGAAATATTTTAGGGTATTTTAAAAGATTCCGAAGATTTTTCAATAGATTTTATTAATTCAAAGGGATTTCAAGGGATTTTACACTATTTAAAAAAAGCCTAGGCATTTAAAGAGCTTTAAAGGGTTTCAAGGGATATTTGAATAAATTTAAAAGATTTCAAACGATTCTAAAGATTTCAAGTTATTTTTCAAAATGTCAAGGAAGTTTCAGACGATCCAATAAATTTTGAATAGATCAAAGATTTTAGCGTATTTCTAAAAATACCAAGGAAGATTCAAAGAATTTTAAAAGATTTAAAAATGTTTTCCAACTCGCTGAAATTTTTTAAACCTAACTTCAGTTTTCTTACAAATTCTATATTTAAAATTGATTTATTCCATTCATAGAAGAATCTATTCTTAAAATGTTACAAGATTTTTTCTTGGTCTTCAAATATGAATGGTCAGGGAAAATGAAAAATTAATCAGGGAAAAATTAGTGAATTTTAAAAATAAAATTTTGCTTCTAGCCTATCTTATAAATTTGATAAAATCTACAATATTTATAATACAGGTTTCACAGTTCTGAAGTATATTTATTAAATAAAATAATCGAATGATCTTTAAAGCATATTGAATCTATTCCGATGCGAGTTCACGGAACCGGAAGTGTGGATAGAAGCGTTAAGATCCGCTTTATAGATCTGGAACCCAGCCAAATGTGTCACCTTGCAAATTCGGGGCAAACAATAATTTGTCGAATTATAGGTTCTTTTACTTCATCCCTTAATTTCCTGAAGCAATAATTTCTAAACAATAAAACACTTTTATAACTTAAATGGAAAAATAATTTTCTAGATAACCAGGTTCTCTGGCATTCTTAAATGGAAGGGAATCTCATCCAGACGTATGTACCCGGGATTGTTTGAAAGAGTTCTTTGATCGAAAATGAGTTTATTGCATAAAAAATTCATTAAAAAACATATCCATATTGTAGTAAATGAATTTTGTCTGAAAATAATTTTTTCCTTCAATATTTGAAAAAATTTCTAACATTTTTGCAAAAGATGGAAAATTCCACTTTCAATCGCTAACCAGAACTTATTTTGAAACCCTATGCAATTTTAGCCTCAAAATTCTCAGTCGATTTTCTTGGAATGGGCTCAATTTTGTACATCAAACTTTTTTTACCCGTATTCCGAAACTTGGCATCTCGGAAGCATGTTTTTATTTATTTATTTTTTTTTAATCTGAAAATTAAATTTTCTATCGCAATCCGCAGCTGAGCCTGCCAGGTTTCGTCGAGCCTGGATAACTTTTTTTATTCAAAATTTTTAGCTTTATTTCAACAAAACTTCAGCTCGGGAGTATATACTAACCATAGTTAATTCTTAGTGTTTTTGTTGAAAATTAATTTTTTTAACTGGAAATTCAACTAATCCTGTTGAAGATTTATCATTTTAGTTGAAAATTCATCTTTTTGGTTGAAAATCTAAGTATTTTTGGTTGAAAGTGAATTTTTCTGGATTAAAAAGTCTAATATTACATTTTTAATGGTGAATTCTTGTTTTCTGTTACATATTTTATTCTTTTGTAATAATTTAATTTTTCGAATGCAATTTGATATTATTTAGTTAGTGATTCTACCATCTGGTTTATAATTCGTCTAGTTTGGTTTGATTTAATTGTTTTTTATTAAATATTAAAATCGTGTTTTATTGAAACATCAACTATCATATTTTCCGTGGAGAATTCATATTTTTTGTTGAAAATTTAACTACTCGGATAGAAGTTGAACTACTTTAATGAAAATTCGTTTTTGTTGTTGTTAAAGATTCTTTATTTTAGTTTGCTTTTTTAAAAATTAGGTTTTTAAACTAAAAATGTAACTGTTGCATTTTTGGTTGAAATTTGAACTCTTTAGTTGAATTTTTTTTTTTGTTATAGGTATGAAATAAATTTGCTTCCTCATAGATGGCGCTTTTCTATAGACGCTCACAGATATTTAAAAAATTTTATTTTTGAGTTCTAATTTAACGATCTAGTCTATTGTATCTACTCTATATATCTAACTATTTTCATTCAAAAGTTAATTATTTTTGGGTGTAAACTATACTATTATATTTTTGTTTAATAATTCATTTCTTTAGGTTTAAAATTTTATTATTTGGTTGCAAATTTTTATCATTTTGTTGAAAATTTAACAATTTTTTAAAAAAATCATTCTTTTTGGATAAAAATTCAACTCATTCCTTTGAAATTCATCCTTTTGGGTTGAAAATTCAGCTATTTGGACTATAATGTATGTATATGGTTGAAAATAAGTCTCTTTGGTTGAAATTTTAACCTCTTTTGGTTGAAAGTGAATTCTTGTTTATTTCGAAGTCTAATATTATATTTTTAATTGATAATTAATTTTTGTTGAAAAAGCATTTTATTGTTTGGTTGAAAATTCAAAACTTTGGTTGAAAATGAACTTTTTTCAGATGAAAATTCAATTTTTTGGTTTGTAATTTCATGATTTTTAGTTGAAACTTCCACTATTTGGTGGAAAATTTGCCTTTTTTGGCTTAGCTCCATTGTTTATGATTTAAAATTAAAATCTTATTTGGTTGAAATATTAACTATTATATTTTCCCTTAAGAATTCATGATTTTGGCTGAAAATTCAACTATTTGGTTAAAACCTGAACTCTTCTAATGAATTTTTTTTTCTTCGGTTAAAGATTTATAATTGTAGTTGGAAAATCCATCACTTGGGCTGAAAATTTGAATATTTTTTTGTGAGTTCACTATTTTTTTGAAAATTACTTTTTTAAACTGAAAATGTAACTGTTCCTTTTGTGGTTAAAATCGTATCTTTTTTTTTAGTGGAAAATTCAAATATTTGTTTTTATTTTTTTCTTAAATGAAAAATTTTTCTTGGTTCAAAATTCGTCTTTTAGGTTTAAAAATGAATTTATTTTGCCAAAACTGGAACTATTTTGTTGAGAATTCTTTTTTTTCACATGAAAATTCATTTTTTATCTTAAAATTTAACTATTCTATTTCTGCTTGAAAAATGATCTCTCGTAGTTAAAATTTTGTATTTTGAATGGAAAATTAGTCTTCTCGCTTGAAAATTAAATTCTTTTTTCTTTTTTTTTCCAATTAATTTTTTAAACCTAAAATAACAGTATATAATTTTTTTAAGTCTATTATTTTTAGTAGAAATTTTAACTACTGAGTTAAGAATTTAACTATATGGTGTAAAATTAATCTTTTTGAGTAAAAAATTTAACATTTTGGTACAAATTCCTGTACTTTGTTGAAAATTCAACGTTTTCCATTAAATTTTTTGTTTATTGATTGACTGTTTTTATTTATTGTTCAGGAATACTTGCTTGGAAATATATTTGCTTATCAGTTATCTTTATTGATACAAAATTATTGCAAAATTCAAACCAGGAAGCGAATTATATATTCTGCTCAATTTCTCAAGTAACTAGAGGAAGAAGTTCCAAATTGCCTATTATAACCAAATTCGTGAATAGGGAAATGGAGTCCTTTATGGTCTCGCAATCTTAATGACGTAGTTTGAGAAATTAGGTTAGTGGATAAAAGTCTGGGAAGAAGCAATTGTGGCCAAATTCCATGCATATTACTCAATTTAATGCAATCAAATAAAGAGTTTATTTTTGGACTAAAGGTAACTTTCAGCATTGTAACCTTAACTTGTAATTTAAATTTGAAATCAAATTTAAAAGCTTTTTAAATTTGAAAATTATAAAAGGCCGTGCAGAATGTGACATCAAGCATGGAAGACATAGACATAGACATAGACATAGACATAGACAAAGACATAGACATAGACATAGACATAGACATAGACATAGACA
>JAABKJ010009707.1:0-11138 GCA_011634705.1 Andricus grossulariae
ATATTGATTTTTATTCCTGAATTGTAAAAAAATTGCTCTCTACCTCCGCTGGGATCCGAACTCAGGTCATTCAAATTCCCCGTCTGACGCTCTTACCCACTAAGCTACGGAGAGACGCGATGAATTTTTCGGTCTAAAATCAACATTTTCTGAAAAATGATTTTTTTTATAAATTGTGAAAAACTATCTCTCAAGCTCCGCTCGGATCCAAACCCAGATCTTCCAAATTGCCGGTCTGATGTTCTTACTCACTAAGCTACGGAGAGACGAGATTAATGCACTGGTCTATAATCAATATTTTTTTAACAATGATTTTTACTTCTAAATTTTGAAACAATTGCTCTCTAGCTCTGCTGGGATCTGAACTCAGGTTTTTTCGGATTCTTGTCTGATGCTCTCACCCACTAAGCTACGGAGAGACGAGATTAATTTACTAATGTAAAATCAATATTTTCTGAATATTGATTTTTATTTCCAAATTGTAAAAAAATATCCCTCAAGCTCAGCTGGGATCCGAACTCAGGTCTTTCAGATTGCCGGTCTGATGCTCTTAACCACTAAGCTACGGAGAGACGAGATCAATTTTACTGGCCTAAAATTAATATTTTTCAAATCATGATTTTTATTTCTAAATTTTGAAAAAATTGCTCTCTATTTCTTCTGGGATCCGAACGCAGGTCTTTCGGATTTTTGTCTGATTCTCTCACCCACTTAGTGACGGAGATACGAGATCAATTTTACTGGTCTGAGATCAATATTTTTTGAATATTGATTTTTATTTATGAATATTGAAAAAATATCTCAAGCTGCGCTCGAATCCAAACCCAGGTATTTCAGATTGCCGGTCCGATGCTCTTACTCACTAAGATACGGAAATACGAGAATAATTTTGCCGGTCTGGAATTAATATTTTTTTTATATATTGATTTTTATTCCTGAATTGTAAAAAAATTGCTCTCTACCTCCGCTGGGATCCGAACTCAGGTCATTCAAATTGCCCGTCTGACGCTCTTACCCACTAAGCTACGGAGAGACGCGATGAATTTTTCGGTCAAAAATCAACATTTTCTGAAAAATGATTTCTATTTATAAATTGTGAAAAAATATCTCTCAAGCTCGGATCCGAAAACAGGTTTTTCAGATTCCTGGTCTGATGTTCTTACTCACTAAGCTACGGAGAGAGGAGATTATTTTACTGGTCTAAAATCAATTTTTTTTATATTGATTTTTATTCCTAAATTGTGAAAAAAATGGCTCTCTCATTAAAGTATTTAATATATTTATCTAATCAAAAACCATGACATCAAAAAATATATAATTTTCATGTGTTGAAAAATTAATTTTAGAAGTATAAGGAATAACGTCGGAATTCAACTTGGAGGGGTTGTGATGGAATTGATCTCGCCTCTCCGTAGCTTAGTGGGTAAGAGTATCAGACCGGCAATCTGAAGGACCTGAGTTCGGATCCCAGCGGAGCTAGAGAGCAATTTTTTCACAACTTAGGAATAAAAATCAATATTCAAAAAATATTGATTTTCGACCAGTAGACAAAAAACACTTAAGATCGATTTATTTATAAAACGCAAAGTTTGAAAAATTTCTAAAAGATTTGTGAGAACCGATTTTTTAATTTGTCATTCATTTATTTGTTATTTTATCAGCAAAGTTGACATTTTTTCAAAAAAACGATTCTATTTTTTTGCAACTGCTTATATTTATGCGAAACATGGTGAAATCAGTAACATCATTCCTCAAAAATAATATCCAGCAGTATTTCTGGTCCAAGATATACGTAAAAATATAGATAAGTTACAATAAAAAAATCAGAAGTACTTCTTGTTATAAACAAATTCAATAAGCAATTTAATATCTTAACCATTTCCCACTCTGAACACTTCGCTCCTTTAACAAAACTGGTGAAAAGTTTGGCGGCAATAAATAATATGCACGATCTTGAATACTTGACAGCAATTTTTAATTGCCTAAGTAAATTTTATAAACAAATTAAGATTTCCGTCAATTCATATCCGGCAGATTTCATTTTTCCAACAGAACTAACTCTACATAACCTGGACAAATCCTTTCCTTATGATTATTTATCAGAGAATAATAATTTTACATTCTATAAACAATTTTATAAACAAATTTAGAACTTGACTGCTTTCCAATAAAATATAGTTTTCAGCCAAATTAATTTTAAATCACTTCTGAAATTTATTCCCTGATGATACTTTTTTACCGCACAATATTTGTTTATTTTATAAAGTTGTGAATTTGTTTATAAAATTATTCAAGAAATGAAAAATTATTGTTCGTTGATAAAGCGTCTTAAGGGAAGAATTGTTTCAAGTTATTTAGAGCTAATCCCGTTAAAAAAACGAAATCTGCTTGTTGAAAATTGACAAGAATTTGTATTTGATTATAAAATTCATTTGAATAAATAAAAAATATCGTCGCCTGACAAATTCTTCTAATAAATAAGGTACGCTCCGACTTGTAATCCAGATAATTTGAAATGATTTAGGTAATCCAAGTAATTAACTTATGATTCAGAGTAATCCAGACAATTCAGAGTAATTTATGCAGGCAATCCAAATAGTTCTCAACAATTTTGTGAAAAATTTATTTTTTTGTTGTTAAAATTTAATTATTTTTGTAGAAAATTCATTTTTTTCGTTAACAATTAAATTATATCGTTGAAAATTAGTCTTTTTCTTTGGATGAATTTATTATTTTTAACGAAAAATAAAACTATTCCATGCTAAGTTAAGAAAACCCACAATAATTTATTTGGAATAATTGATGAAACCTCTTTCTTCGACAGAATTTCCCTTATTTTCCCTAATTTTTCCAGTTAACTCCATTATTCATGACAAAAATATCCTTCTCTTTGTTTCTATTTTTTACGTAAAAAGTTTAGAAACGAATGAAATAACGTACAATTTCCTCTCATACTTCAAACTCTTTTCTTTTTTCTCTTGATTCTGATTCCAATTAGTCGTCATCCAAGTTCACCACTTATTTAACCCCTTTGCCCATCCAGCACTTTGTTAATTTTAATCCTACTTCTCTCCTTTCTGCTTGGTTCAGTCGCCTTTCGTCCACTTTGCAGCACACAATTTAAATCTACTCTATTATTCAACTATCCCACTTTACCCCATCCCTTTTTAATTTCATCCCTTTTACCCAGTTTCACTTAGTCTCGTTGAAAGTCGACAACTTGTCACTCACTCTCTCTCTCTCTCCCTCTTTTTTGATTCGTATGACGTTGAATCTAAGGATCGAAAAAGCGATTTCTTTCTGTCTATGAATACTTTCACAACGCATTTGTTTATATAATTTGCTAATAACATTAACAAATAATTTCGCATGACCAAAATTAATCTATACCCCCCCCCCCAGCTCTACATTAGTCCCATCCTCACCGCGTGAGTCACGCTACCCCGAAAGGGGTAGCGTCTTCCCCTACATTATGAGTTCCCTGAGTTCCCTACTTCCTTGATTTCCCTGAATGTCCTAAATTCCCTAAGTACACTGAGTTCCCTATGTTTCCTAAAATTTCTGAGTTTCCTGAGTTCTCTGAATTCTCTGAGTTTCCTAAGTTCCCTGAGTTCCTGAGTTGCCTGAATACCCTGAGTTCCCTGAGCTCCCTTAGTTCCTCAAGTTTACTGAATTCCACGAATTATCTGAGTTCCCTGAGTTTCCTACTTCCTTGATTTCCCTGAATTTCCTGAGTTCCCTGAATACTCTGGCTTCCTGAGTTCCCTGAATTTTCTGAGTTCCCTGAGTTCTTTGAATTCTCTGAGTCTCCTAAGTTTCCTGAGTTCCTGACTTCCCTGAATTCCATGAGTTCTCTCAGTTCCTTGAGTTCCCTAAGCTCCCTTAGTTCCTCAAGTTTACTTAATCCTACGAATTCTCTGAGTTCCCTGAGTTCCCCACTTTCTTGATTTTCCTGAATTTCCTAAGTACTCTGAGTTCCCTGATTTTCCTGTAATTTCTGAGTTCCCTGAGTTTTCTAAATTCTATGAGTTTCTTAAGTTCCCTGAGTTCCTGTGTCCCCTGCATTCTCTGAGTTTCCTGAGCTTCCTTAGTTCCTTAAGTTTACAGAATTCTACGAATTCTCTGAGTTCCCTGAGATCCCTACTTCCTTGATTTCCCTAAATTTTCTGACTTCCCTGAATACTCTGAGTTCCCTGAGTTTCTTGAATTTCCTGAGTTCCCTGAGTTCTCTGAATTCTGTGAGTTTCCTAAGTTTCCTAAGTTCCTGAGTTCCCTGAATTTCAAGAGTTCCCTCAGTTTCTTGAGTTTCCTGATTTCCCTTAGTTCCCTGAGACCCCTGAGTTCCCTCAGTTCCTTGAGATCCCTAAGTTCTTTGAGTTCCCTTAGTTTCTTAAGTTTCCTGAATTCGGTGAGTTCCCTGAGTTCCCTTAGTTTCTCAAGTTTCCTTATTTCCCTAAGTTCCCTGAGTTCCCTGAATTCTCTGAATTCTCTGAGTTCCTTGAGTTCCTTTAGGTCCTTGATTTCCCTGAGTTCCCTGAGTTAGAAGTTAGGAGTTAGGATGGCCCTGCAACAGTGCAGTTAAATAGTAACTTAATAAGTTTTAAAATTGCTTTCATATTTCAGACTTCAGACTGTTTTCCCTATTCCCCTCTGTTATTTTCTTCAATAAACTTTTCCCTTTTCTCTTTTTTCCTTAATTTGTTTGAAAATTAATTATAATAATTAAAAATTTTATTTTTCTACGCAAAAATCTTTTTTTGGTTGAAAATTGAACTTGTTTGTTCGAAATCCTTTTCTTGTTTTGTTCAAAAACTCATCTCTTATGACGAAAATTAATTATTTTTTTGGTAAAAAACACAACTTTTTGATTAAAAGTTAATCCTTTTTGATTAAGGATTCATTATTTTAGTTGAAGATTCATCTCTTTGGTTGAAAATTTAACAAATTCGTTTGTTTTTTCTTTCTATAAATGTGCTCACAGCTCAACTATCCCACTTTACCTTTTTTTAATTTTACTTTTCATTTTAAATTTTACCCTCTTTCTTTTTGGCAGGTATGACGTTAAATCTAGGACGTTTTTGAAAAATGGAGGATTTAAATATTCGTTTCCGTAAGTCTTATTCGCTTTCCACTCGCAACATTTTAAAAATATCACCTTTTCGAGATAAATGCTTCCTTTAGTTGAGCTTTTTTTTTAGATTTTTTTTTAACGACCAGAGGGTGAAACATTGCTTCAAGCTGCGGTGTGAAAAAGACGTGTTCGAGAAAATCCGGAAGACTGATAAGAGAAGTGTAGTTTATTGGTTCTTTAAAGCAGACGATTTTATATAAGATTCAAGTTCTTTTTAAAATTATTATTATATTATTCATAACAGTACAATTTATATTATTTTATTTTTTAATTGAGAAACAAACAATTTGAAAATCGACAGGAATGATGAAAGAATTTTTTTCAGTTGTATAAGGCTTTTCTACTCGTTAAAATACATTATGAAAAAATTTATTAAGTCTGAGAAATCATAAATGTAAGCACAGTTAATTTGAGAAAAACTGATTTTTGGGGTTTTTTTA
Organism: Andricus grossulariae; assembly: GCA_011634705.1. Classification (NCBI taxonomy): domain Eukaryota; kingdom Metazoa; phylum Arthropoda; class Insecta; order Hymenoptera; family Cynipidae; genus Andricus; species Andricus grossulariae. The sequence continues at coordinate 5,572 of JAABKJ010009707.1, forward strand.
ATATATTTTTTCAGCTGACTCTGAAAGACATTTATAAAAAATAGTTTTTGTATTTGAAACATGACTTTTTAAATAGGACTTCAAAAAACCAACCAAAGTATTTAACATTTTTTAGAAAATTCAAATATTTAGATAAACATGAATTTTTTTGTTAATAATTCATATTTCTTGGTTAAGAATTCAACTGTTTTGCAGAAAATTCGTCTTTTTGGATCGAAAATTAAATAATCTTGTTCCATTCTTTTCTTTTCAATTGAAAAATTTTTTTTGGTTGGGGATATAAGTACTTTGATAAAAACTATGTTTTTATTGAAAATTAATATTTTCATGTTGAAAATTCAACCTGTTTTCAGAAATATTCGTCCTTTTGACTTAAAAATTTAACTATTAGGATGCACATGAACTTTTTTTTAAATTCAACTGTTTTGTAGAAAATTAGTCGTTTTGGTTCAAAATTCAATAATTTTGTTGAATTTTGTTTCTTCCTAACTGAAAACTCTTTTTTCGTTGAGGATTTAACTATATTGATTAAAATTACTTTTTTGTTGAAAAATAATAATTTTTGGGTTGAAATTTTAACTTTTTGTAGAAAATTTTTCTTTTTTTCACGAAAATTCAACAATTTGATTCAAATTTTTTTTTCTCGACTGAAAATCTTTCTTGATTGATGATTCAACTATTTTGATGAAAATTACTTTTTTTGTTAAATATTAATATGTTTAGGTTGCAAATTCAACCTGCTTTGAGAAATATTCGTCTTTTTGGCTCAAAAATTCAACTAATTGGATGAAACTGAACTTTTTTATTGAAAATTCTTCTTTTTGGTTCAAAAATTCAAAAATTTGGTTGAAATATTTTTTTGTTTGAAAAATCTTTTCTGGCTGAGGATACAACAATTTTGTTGGAAATTAACTTTTCTGTTCGAAATTCACCTATTTTGTACAATAATGGTCTTTTTGGGTTTGAAAATTCAACTATTTGGATGAAAAGGAACTTTTTTGTTGAAAATTCAAGTTTTCTTGTTGAAAATTCAACTATTTTGTAGAAAATTCAAGGATTTTGTTCAATCTTTTTTACTTTTAAACTCAAAAATCTGTCTTGGTTGGTAATTCATCTGTTTCAATAAAAATTACTGTTTTTGTTAAGAATCATTATTTTTAAATTAAAAAATGCAACCTGTTTTGCAGAATATTCGTCTTTTAGGCTTAAAAATTCGACTATTTGGATAAAAATAAACTTTTTCGTTGAAAATTCTTCTTTTTAGCTCAAAAATTCAAGAATAAAGTTGAAATTTTTTTTCTTTCCTGAAAAATCTTTCCTGGTTGAGGATACAACTATTTTTTTGAAAATTAACTTTTCTGTTCAAAATTCAACTGCTTTTTTTCAACTGTCTTTTGGTTTTGAAAATTCAACTATTTGGATGAAAATTAACTTTTTTGTTGAAAATTCAAATTTCCTGGTTCAAAATTCTACCATTTTGTAAAAAAATTGGTCTTTTTGGTTCGAAAATTCGAGGATTTTGTTGATTTTTTTTTAACTAAAAAATCTTTTCTGGTTGAAGATTGAACTATTTTGATCGAATTGACTTTTTTTTGTAAATTATTATTTTTAGGTTGAAAATTCAACCTGTTTTTAAGTCTTTTCACCTTATTGGCTTCAAAAATCAACAACTCGGTAGAAAATTCAACTATTTGGATGAAAATGAACTTTTTTGTTGAAAATTCTTCTTTTTGGCTTGAAAATTCAACAATTTGGTCAAAATATTTTTTCTTTTCTCTGAAAAATCTTCCCTTGTAGATGATACAACTATTTTGTTCAAAAATTAACTTTTCTGTTCAAAATTCAACTGTTTTTTTTTCGAATGTCTTTTGGGTTTGAAAATTCAACTATTTGGATGAAAATGAACTTTTTTGTTAAAAATTCAAATTTTCTGGTACAAAATTCTAATATTTTGTAAACAATTTTTTTTTGGTTTGAAAATTCAAGGATTTTGATAATTTTTTTTTAACTGAAAAATATTTTTTGGTTGAAGATTGCACTATTTTGATAAAAAATTTTTTTTGTAAATTATTATTTTTAAGTTAAAAATTCAACCTGTTTTGAAGTATTTCCATCTTATTGGCTTAAAAATTTAACAATTTGGATGAAAATAAACTTTTTTGTTGAAAATTCTTCTTTTTGGCTCGAAAATTCAACAATTTGGTTGAAATATTTTTTCTTTTCTGAAAAATCTTTCCTCGTTGAGGATACAACTATTTTATTGAATATTACCTTTCCTGTTCAAAATTCAAGTGTTTTGTAGAAAAATTGTCTTTTTGGATTTGAAAATTCAACTATTTGGGTGAAAATGATTTTTTTTGTCGAAAATGCAAATTTTCTGGTTAAAAATTCTACTATTTTGTAGAAAATCAGTTGTCTTTTTTTTGGGTGAAAAATTCAATAATTTTGTTTACTTTTTTCTTTCTTAACTGAAAAATCTTGCATGGTGGAGGATTTAACTGTTTTGATAGAAATTACTTTTCTGTTGAAAATTCTTTTTTTTGGCTCAAAAATTCCACAATTTGGATGAAAATGAACATTTTTGTTGAAAATTTAGATTTTCGAGTTGAAAATTCAACTGTTATTCAGGAAATTTGTATTTTTGGCTCAAAAATTCAACAATTTGATTCTTTGGTTAAAAACTCAACTACTTGAACCGAAATGCAATTTTTTGTTGAAAATTCGTATTTTTGGGTTGCAAATTCAAATATTTTGCAAAAAATTATCTTTATTTTTGCCTCAAAAATTAAACTATTTTGTTGTAAATTAATATTTTCACATCAAAACTTCTACCTCCTTTACAGGTTATTCGTCTTTTGTTAAAAATTCTTCTTTTGGCTCGAAAATTCAACAATTTGGTTAAAAAAATTTTCTGTGCTGGAAAATCTTCCTTAACTGATAATTCAACTATTTTGTTAAAAATTAACATTTCTCTTAAAAATTCAACTATTTTGTAGAATATTTATCTTTTTGGATTGAACATTCAATCATTTGTTGGAAAATTAAACTATTTTGATGAAAATGAATCTTTTTATTAAAAATTCTTTTTTTTCAAAGTCGAATGCTTGGTTAAAAGTCCATCCACTTTGTTTCACAATATAATATTTGCAATTCATATAATTATATTATTGCTTCCACATTCTATAAATGAAACAAAAAAATTCAAATAAAAAATTCCATCATCCAATCAGACATTATTTTCAGAGAATAAAATTAAATTTTGAATAATACACTGAATTTACTTCGAAAGTGCATAAAATAACTTTGCAATTAATTTACCTTAAAAAAAATTATGTCAATTATGCCGTAAAAAGTTTTTCAGAATTCGTGAATTAAAAAACGAGTGTTATGAACAAAAAAAAAAACATTTTTGAAACTTAAAAGATTTAAAATCTCCTTTGAGTGCAAATATTGATGTTTGAAAAAGAAAAGAATGAATTTATACATTGAATAAAGTATTATGAATTCATGAATAAAGTCATTTCTAAAAGTTCAATTTCTACTCAATTGAACAAAATCAAATCAGGAGTCGATGTCGATTATTCCCAACTCTGGCAAATCGAAGAGAATGAAATTAATCAGACGCGTGAATCCTAACAAATCCTTTTCTTCCATCCTCCAACCGAATAAATCTTCAATTCCCTTTTTCACAATTAATTCACTTTCTTATTGATTAGTTTCCTGATTCAAGATTTTCAATAATACACCTTTGAACAAATTTTAAAAATTTAAAAATTGATCACTCTGCCAGGGAGTTGGGTGGGGGGGGGGGTAACAAATTTTTTGACTCATGGGACATATAGATCTGAATAACCAATTTTTTAAATTATTGAATAAATGAAAATTAATAATTTTACTTTGTAAGTAAAGAATCTAAATTCAGACTTTACACTATTTCCCTCTTCTAGCCTTCTTGAAAGAGTTTCTCTTTTTATCCTGTTTTCCAAAATTTCCCCTTCTCTCGTTTTTTTTTTTTTTTTTTTTTTTAACTGAATTAATAGAATCCAATGAGAAACTCCAAATATTTTTTGTTGAAAGTTAATTATTTATAAATATAAAGTCTACTATTATTTTTTTGGCTTCGAATTGTTGTTTGTTAAACATTCATTTTATTAGTTGAAAATTTAACTATTTTTTGAAAAATTGTTATTTTATGGCGGAAAATTAATGTTTTCAACTGAAAATTTAACGATTCTATTATTGCTTGAAAATTGATTGCTTTTAATTTACAATTTTGTAATTTATTTGACAATTTATATATTTTGTTGTAAAATTCTTTCTTGGTAGAAAATTAATATTCTTGATTGAAAATTCAGCTATTTTATTCATAATTCATTTTTTCGTTAAAAATAAATTTTTTCAACTAAAAATTTAGCTTTTCCATTTTTGGATAAAAATTTAATTATTGGGTTAAAAATGTAATTATTTGGTTGAAGGTATGAAACCTTCTTAAAAATTCATTTTATTAGTTGAAGATTCATCTGTTTGATAAAATTTTTCACTATTTTGCTTTTAGTTTAAAATTTAACTTTTTGGTTGAAAATTAACTTTTTGGTTGAAAATTAACCAAATTCAGCTGTTTTGTAGAGATTTTGCGTTTTTCGTTTCAAAATTTAAAAAATTGATTGACATTTTTTAACTATGCTATTTTTTATCGAAAATTGATCAATTTTAGTTGAAAATTTATCTATTGAACTTTTTATGCTAAATTCATCTTCTTGGTTAAAAATTCCACGACTTGGTTTATAATTGAATTAATTTGTTAAACATTCCTTTGATAGGTTGAAAATTTAACTATTTTGTTGAAAATTTTGTTGTTGTTGTTAAAAATAGATTTTTTCAATCCGAAAATTAATCTTTTTTGTTGGAAATACTACTAATTTGTCGAACATTTATTTTATTGGTTGAAAATTCAACTATTTTCGTTGAAAATTATTTTTTTCTATTTAATAAATTATTTCAACTTAAAATTGAACTATTTTGTTGGAAATTATTTTTTCTTCTTTTTGAAAATTCGTTTTTATTTGGTTTGAAATAAATGTTCTTAACTGTAAATTTAACTACCCCATGTTTGGGTAAAAATAAATTTTTTCATTAAAAATTTACAGAATTCAACTGTTTTGTAAATTTTTGCCTATTTGCTTTCAGATTTCAACAATTTGATTGAAATTTTTTTAACTATTCTAGTTTTATTTGAAAATTGATCGGTTTTAGTTGAAAATTGATTTTTAAACTTTTTATTGCAAATTCATCTTTTTGGTTAAAAATTCCACCACTTGGTTTATAATTAAATTAATTTGTTGAACATTCATTTGATGGGTTGAAAATTTAACTATTTTCTTACAAATTTCTTTATTTGGTTGAAAATAAAATTTTCGACTTAAAATTGAACTATTTTGTTGTAAATTTCTTCTTTTTTTTTTTGAAAATTCGTTTTTCTTTGGTTGAAAAGAAATTTGTTTAACTGAAAATTTAAAAATTCCATGTTTGATTGTAAATAGATCGTTTTTTTTTTTTTTTTTTTTTTT
>JAABKJ010009708.1:0-11137 GCA_011634705.1 Andricus grossulariae
CAACACAATGAATCTAAACCTTGTTCGACCATTCCAGTTAGTGGAATTTGTTAAAAGATGCCTAAAGAAAGAAAGAATTGTTGACTGTGTTACAGTGGACTGGAAGTGATTTTTCATAATAAAAAATAAATTTTCAACAAGAAAGATAATTTTCAATACAAAAAGACGAATTTTCAACAAGATAGTTGAATTATCAACCAATAAGTTCAAATTTTAACAAACAAAAATAATTTTCTACCCATAAAGACGACTTTTTAACCAAATATATGAATTTTTAACAAGATAATTGAATGATCGACCAAAAAGTTGAACTTTCAACAAACAAGAATAATCTACTACCCAAAAGCACGACTTTAACAAAATATATGAATTTTTAACAAGACAGTTGAATTTTTAACAAGATAGTTGAATTATCAACCGAAAAGTTGATCTTTCAACAAACAAGAATAATTTACTACCCACAAGGACGACTCTTTAACAAAATATATGAATTATTAACAAGATACTTGAATTTTTAACAAGATAGTTGAATTATCAACCAAAAAGTTGAACTTTCAACAAACAAGAATAAATTTCAACACAAAAAGACGACTTTTTAACAAAAAATATGAATTTTCTACCAAATCGTTGAATTTTCAAGCAATAAGATGAATTTTCAACAAATAAGATAATTTCCTACCCAAAAAGACGGCTTTTCAACAAAATACTTGAATTTTCTACCAAACAGATGAATAGATATAAAGAATAGATCATAAAGTTTCAACTGATAATGGAATAGTTAAATTTGTTACCAATGGATAAATTTTCAACCTCGCGATGCAGTTTACGACAATGAAAAAGGTTCCAACGAAAGCACTTTTCAAAGAGTACCACATGTGCTCATGTATCACCGGTAAGGAAATTTAGAATGAGCATTAATTTTATTCCGTCAACAATAATATTGTTCCTTTACAGTTAATTTTTCAGAATTTTTTGCTTGTTTGAGTTCTGAACTATAAAAAATATCTGAGGACGATCCACTGCTGCACATCGGATCAGTGTTCAGCAACGCAAAAGATTAGGGTGGACTTTTTTCAAAATATTTATATAAATTAACTCTATAAAACTAACGATAATTGTTTTCAAATATTCTAATGATAAAGTTTAATATTCTTGATTAATTATTTATTTTTTTCTTGAATAAATAAAATTTTAGTAATATTTTCATAAATAAAAATTAGAAGGGGCCTGGTCGGGGCCAAATCGGGCCTTCCTTATGGATACCCCAGTCTGGCCCTGATCGGATTAGGCGTTTCATTTCGAGCCTGGCCCTGACTGGGATGTCCGACCGGGGCCAGGTTCTGCCAGATCTGGCCCCGACCAGGGCCACTCTGAAATTTCTGCATGGGAGTCGCCCGAAATGTGTTGATATCTTTTAGAATCTCTTAAAATCTCCTGATATGTTTAGAAATCTTGAAAATGCCGTGAAATTTTTATGAAACCGACGAAATCGCTTGAAATCCATGGAAATTCGCTGGAATTCCTTGAAATTCCTTAACATTTGTCGAAATCCGATGTTAAATATGTAAATGAATAAATCATTCATTTGTACTATCTCTATTTTTTGCACCAACTCTTTCAGTATTTTATCATTCTTTACACTGGAAACTGGATTGAATTCGGTTTCGGGCAAGGCTTGCATTGTCCTTGATATTATTTCCCGAGTCCCCAAATCTAAATAGGCAGGGCCAAATTGAACGATTTCTGTTGGATTTCGAGGCATGAGGCAACCTGATGCAACTAACGCGCTGAAAGTGCGGCCCTCACAGATGCCTGTCATGCTTGACTGAACACACCCTCCCCTCTCGGGCCCGCGGCTCTCTCATCACGAAACCACCACGGCATCAATTCTCGGAATATTGTAAATCTGAGGTAACTAATTACAGGTTCCAGTGTTTTTCTATGTTGATTCTCTTATAATGATTTTCTTTAATGATTTTTCTAGAATCGCGAAAAAATTATAAGAAATTAATTTAGGAAAATCATTATAGACTTTTACTGAGGTTCCTATAATATTTGTTCGTAAGGGGGGATTATGAAGTGTTTTAAAAGATTGCATGGGATTGCAAAGGATTGCATGGGATAGCATGAGATTGCATGAGATGACAGAAAGAGTGTACACCAGATTGCAGGAGAAATTTACCCCTCGAACATGCCTGATTTGAAATGAATCACGAAATTATCCAACGAACTTAAAAAATGGTTTCGAAACATTTTCTTTGCGTTTTAATTTTGGAAATGATACAATTCAAGTTATTACAACTAATTCGAAAGAGTAAAAGTAATCAGAGTAACATTTGCTTTACCTTCATTTTTTGTGTTAGTCGTTTTTAAATATAATTTTTAATTAAAGTGTGCATAGATAACACATGAATCTAATAACTAATGCTACGAGTACTTGACTAAAAAGAACAAAATTAGTTTTTTATGATTTTATCCGATTTATAGAAACAAAGCATATTAGCATAAAATCGTTGGCTTTGTATTTAAATTATTATTATAATTATTACAATCTTATTGTTTGTATTATTTTTTTTTAATAGCAAATACTTAAGGAGCCATCCATAAATTACGTGACGCGGTTTTCCTACTTTTCCCTGTAGTTTTTCGCCATTGTGTAACACTAGGTTAGACCCCCCTCTCCCAAAAGTGTTACGTAATTTAAGGATGGCTACGAAGTGAAAACATTGAAGTCGATTTTCTTAAAATGACATTGATGTGTGTCCTTATTCAATGAATAATTAAACTAATCACACGCTCAACGCAAAAAAATTAGAATTTAAATTGATCAAATATCGCAGATTTTTTAATTTTAGTTTACAAAAGGAAAGGATTCTAGTTTTCATGAATACGATTGCGATTAAAGAATTTTAATTTGATTATAATTCTAAAATATTGTGAAATATTTTTGAAATTTTCAAATTACTACGTGCAAAAGTATTAAAATATGAGAAAATTTAGTATAAAATAGTGGTCCTTCTTTATAATAGTGTTTTTTATGTTAGGATTATTGAAAAGGGTGGGTAAATTTGGATTTTGATGCTATATTTTTCTCTCTATATAGATTGAATAGATTTCATGCACGGATATAATTTGCAATTTGTTGCCTACCAAGAAAGTTTGTGCAGGTTTTCCACAATTAAATTTTCGTCTTAAGAACTTTAAGAATCGGATCAAAGGAATGTGGTTCAAGGTCGCGAGCCATAAAAATGGAATAAAAAAGGAGATAAAAATGAAATGTGGTTGGTAGGGAATTAAGAAAGAAGGTTTACGAGAGTGATGATTTTGAATCTTTCTCGTAATAAAGACATAATCGCAAAGACTCTCGGGCTACAGCGTTCAAATGCATTCCCGCCGTCATTCCGACACCATAAATTTAGGAACATAAATTTATTACCAAACTCGTAATTATCGGGCAATTTTGTATGAGACTTGGCCAAGGAACAAGTAATGATTAAATGATCTTCATGACAGGATCACCCTTTGTTTCGGCTTCGATCCCTAAATTGTTTCAAACCTTAAAAAAAATAAATAAAGATCACTTTAAAAAAATATTATTTTTAATGACCAAAAATGAAGGTAACATTAATTTTATGAAGTATTGGATAAATGAGGGTAATAAATAATAAAATTGTAATATTGGCATTTCAAAAGCGAAAGGTCTCAACATTTGGTCACTTCAGAAATTGAAAACATAATAAATACTTAAAAAATCGTACAAGGTGTCTGAAAAACTACATTTTCAAAATTCCCTGACCTTACCCTGATTTTTCCCGGACTAATTTTTCATTTTCTCTAACTATTAATATTGAAAGACCAGCATTTTAATCTTATAACATTATTAACATACAATCTTTTATAAACATAATAAAAAAATTCAGAAATAAATTTAAAAATTATTAATTTATTTCAACCTGAAAAGGAATTTTCAATCCAAAAGGACCAATTTACAAAAAAACAGTTGAATTTTCAACCAAAAACGATTACTTTTTAACAAAATAATTAAATTTTCAAGAAAAATGGTTGAAATTTCAACCTACAAAGATGATGAACTTTCAACCAACTAGTCGAACTTTCGAAAAAAAGCTTAAACTTTAACCAAAAACAGTTGTACTTTCAACCAAATATGTAGTTGAATGTTTAAGTTGAAAATTCGAATATTTTAGAAAACAGTTGAATTTGAAACCCAAAGAGATAAACTTTCAATAAAAAGTTCATTTAAATCAAGAAAAATGAATTTACAACAAAATAGTGGAATTATTAAGCCAAAGAGACGAATTTTCAACAAAACTGTTTAACTTTTAACCAAATAGATGAATTTTCAACCTACACAGATGAATTTTTTACCAAATGATCGAATTTTTAATCAAAAAAGATTAAACTTCAACGAAAAACGGTAGCATTTTCAACAAAATAGATCAATTTTCAAACAAATAGTTAAATTTTAAATGCAAAAGATAAATTTTTAATCAAAAATGGAAACGTTAAATTTTCACTAAATAAATTAATTTTCAACGAAAAAAAAACTCATTTTCAACAAAATAGTCAAGTGTTCATCACAAAAGTGGAATTTTCAACTAAAAAGATGAATTTAAAAAAAACGGAATTTTAAACCAAATAGAAATTTCAGTCCAGAAACGAAATTCATCTAAATTGTTAAACTTTATAGTCAAAGGACCAATTTTCTGTAAAACAATGAAATTCCCCACCCGAAAATATTAAATTTCAACAAAAAAGTTAATTTTCAACCAAACAGTTTCATTTTTAAACAAAAAACAGGACATTTCAAACTAGAAAGATTAAAATTAATTCTAAACAAACAAAAAAAAAACTATTTTTCAACAAAATAGTTAAACTTTCAACCAAAAAAAGGAACCTTCAACTAAACGAAAGATAAATTTTTAACAAGGAAGTGTTACTTTTACTCTAGTAGTTGAATTTTCAATTTAAAAAAATCAATTTTGAACAAAATAGTAAAACTTTGAACTAACGAGATGAATTCTTAACCAAAATGATCAATTTTTAACAGGAATAGATACATTTACGGTTCAAAAATTAATTTTCAGCCCCCCTCCCCCCCAACAGGAATTTTCAACAAAATAACTAAATTTTCAACCAAAGAAATGAAACTTTGACCAAAAAAAATTCAACGAAGAAATTCAACCTTTACCTAAGTGGTTGAATTTTCAATTAAAAAAGATCAATTTTGACCAAAATAGTTGAACTCTCAACCAACGAGGTTAAGTTTTTAATAAAATGATGAATCTTCAACTGGAATAGATAAACTTGCAGTTAAAAAAAATTAATTTTCAGCCAAAAAACAAACAAATTATCAACCAAAGAGATAAAATCTGAACTAAAATGATTAATCTTTAACAATAAAATCAATTTTCAACAAAAAAGTCAAGTTTTCAACTAGAAAGATGAATTTTCAATTAAAATGATCAAAATTTCCGGAAGCAAAATATGCATTTTGAACCAAATAGTAGGTTTTTCAGTCAAGAAATAAAAGAAAGTTCATTAAAATTGTTGAGCTTTCAAGCCAAACACGATATTTCTGTAAAATAGTTCAATTTTCCACCCGAAAATATTAATTATCAACCAAACTGTTCCATTTTTAAACAAAAAAAGACATTTTAAACCAAAAAGATTAAAATTAATTTTTAATAAAAAAAAATAATTCTCAACGACAAAATATTTAAAGTTTCTAAAAAAAAATGTACCTTCAAAACCAAAAAAATACACTTATAACAAAGAAGTGTAACTTTTACTCTAGTAGTTGAATTTTTAATTTAAAAAGATCAATTTTGAACAAAATAGTTCAACTTTCAACCAACGTGATGAAGTTCTAACTAAAATGATGAATCTTTAATTGTAATAGATAAATTTGCAGTTAAAAAATTAACTTTCAGCCAAAAAAAGACAACAACAAATTTTCAACCAAAGAGATGAATTTTGATCCAAAATAATGAATCTTTAACAAACAAAAAAATGAGTTTTTAACAAAGTGGTTAAAACCTTGAACCAAGCAGCTTAATTTCCAACCAATAAAGATGAATTTTCAACGTATAATGTAATAGTAAATATTTCAAACAAAAAAGGTTTTGTATTAAAACCGACGAATTTTCAAACAATTAGTTGAATTTTTAATTGAGAAAGACTTCAGTTGAATTTTCAACCAAAAACGATGAATTTCTAAAAAAGAAGTATTAATTTTTAGTAAAATTGTTGAATTTTCAACCCAATAATAAAATGTTGTAGTAACAATACAATATTTTGAGAAGGAAGCATCTGCAAGAAAATAAAATATAAATAAAGATACAAGGAAATTAAATTACTGACAAGAATATTATATCAGAGTACCCGAAAATTTAATTTTCAAAATTCCCTAATTTTTCCCTGACCAATCTTTTATTTTTCCTGGCCACAGATATTCAATAACCAGAATCTTAATCTTTCGTGACGTTTTTAACACATAATTCATTATAAACGAAATAAAATAATTCCGAATTAAAATTTTTTAATTTCAAATTTATTATTCTTGATACATATTTATTTGAATTGCCTTTTATAGAAATTCCCTGACTGCAAGATTTTTTCAAAATCCTTCACTTTTCCCTGAGCAATAAAATTCCCTGACTTCTCCCTGATTTCCAGGTTTTCCCTGACCTACGGCGAGCTTGTCAAAGCATTTTTCACATTTCGAAATTGAAAGTGCTTAAATTTCCACATTTCAAAATTCAAAACCATCAGTCTTGAACGGTTGAACATCTTTATTTTTTAATTCAAATTCTTTCGAGTCGAAAACAAAAGAATACTACCAGGTAAGAAAGTACCTAGACTTTCGTATTGTTATTCCTTGTTAGAAAAACAAAGAAAGTTAACACGGAGCCAAATTCAAATAGCCTGCGAATTACAAGCCGATGATGCAGCTTCACGGGATGTCTGCACGAAATCGGTGTTAACGTCTAAATGGATTTATTTTCAAACCTGAGGTTTATTTTTCTGGTTTTCTCTTCTGCACCTGAATTGTCGAGTCAGTGTTTCTCAGAGGTTTCTCCAAAAAGTGGCATGGTTCTTGCAAGTCATCGAACTCCCTAAACCAAGAAAATGATAAAAAATAAACAATTTCTACTAATAGAGTGACAAAGGACTGTTTTAGCAATTCAAGCGGTAACTTACAGCTTTAAATAGAAAAAGTGACCCAATGTGACTAATATGCATTAATAATGTGACTAATGTTATTTTTAATTTAATAGAATTTAATAGTATTAAAAAGAATTTGATTCATATGACTAAATGATTCAAAGTTAATTAAAATTTAAATTTAAATTAAAAGAAAATAAAGTGAATTGAAAACAAATAAAAAATATGAAACAATCATTAAATTCAGTAAGTTTGAAATAAGTGACTAATGTTCTTTTGAATTTAAACTAATTCAAAAGAATTCAATTCATAAGACTTTAAACCAATTCAAGTTAAATTCATAAGAATTCAAAAGATTTGAAAAAAATGCATAGAATTGAGTAGAATTAAGTGAAATCAAATGAATTGACAAAAATGTTTGAAAATGTCTTCAAATCTTTGAAAACTTACGAAACACCTAATTCTTGTGAATAAATGCCTTAAAATCTAACAAATATTACAAAATACCGTGAAATTCTATGAAATTTAATTATATTAAATTTCCTGTACCTTCGAAAATTTATTGAAATGCAATTTTTCTAAGTCCCTTAAAATTACTAAAACGCTTTGAAATCCCTTGAACATTTTTAATCTTCTGTAAATGTTTTGGAATCTTTTAAAATACCCGAAAATATTTCAAATATTCTGAAATCCATTCAAATTATTGAAATAAATAACAAATTTCCTAAACTATTTCAAAACTTTTCAATTCTTTTAAATCCCTGGAAACTTTTTAAATCCCTGGAAACTTATTAAAGCTCTTGAAAATTCATTGGAATATTTAAAAATTCTTTAAAATATTTTAAATAATTTGCAATATTTTTAAATCCCTTGACATTTTTTGAAGCTCTTGAAAATTCCTTGGAATTTTTATGACTAACCTAAACTCGTTTGAATCCTTTGGAATCACTTCAAATGATTGAAATGTATTAAATATACTCTAAGACATTTCAAATCTTTTAAGATCTTTTGAAATCCCTTGACATTTTTTAAATTTCTTGAAAATTCCTCATAATTTTAAAAAATACCCTGAAATAAATCTATTGAAAATTCCTTGAAATCTTTTTAAATATTCTTAAATTATTTAAAATCTTTGTTAATATCTTGAAATATTTTAAATCTTACGAAATCCCTTAATTCTTGTGAATATATTTCTTGTAATCCATTCTTGCAATCTTTGAAAATATTCTAAAACCTTTTAGATCCTATAAAGTCGTTCCATAAATACCCAAAAATATTTCAAATCCTTTGAAACGTTTTAAATCCCTTTACATTTTTTAAAGCTCTTGAAAATTCCTTGGAATTTTTATGACTAAACTAAATTCGTTTGAATCTTTTGGAATCACTTCAAATGATTAAAATCTGTTAAATATACTCTAAGATATTTCAAATCCTTTAAGATTTTTTGTAATCCCTTGACATTTTTTAAATCTCTTAAGAATTCCTCATAATTTTAAAAAATACCCTAAAATCTTTTAAATTCTTTGAAATTCCTTCAAATTATTGAAATCAATTGAAAATTCCTTGAAATCTATTAAAATATTCTTAAATTTTTTAAATTATTAAAAATCTTGGTTAATATCGTGAAATATTTGAAATCCTACGAAAGCCCTCAGTTCTTGTTAATAAATTCTTTGTAATCCATTCAAACATTTTACAATCCCGTGAATTTACATGAAGTCTGATTATATTTCCTGAAATCCTGGAAAAACTATTGAAATACCACGATAGCTTTTGAATTCTCTTAAAATCATTGCAATACTCTGAAATCTTATGAAATCGCTTGAAATCTTTAAAAATATCCCTTGAAATTTTGTAAAGCTCTTAAAAATTCTTTGGGCTTTTTATAAATACCCTAAAATATTTCAAAATCCTTTGAAATCGCTTGAAACATTTTAAAGCTCTTGAAAATTCCTGGGAATTTGTAAAAATACCCTGAATTCTTTCAAATCCTTTATATGCAATTCAATTTATTAAAATCCTAAAACCCTAAAATATTTCAAAGCTTTTAAAATCTTCTGAAATCCCTTGAAAATTTTCAGAGCTCTTCAAAAATTCTTGGAATTAAAAATCATCCCCTGAAATCTTTAAAATTCTATAAAATCTTTGGTAATACCTTAAAATATTGAAAAATATTTGAAATCCTACGAAAAACCTCAATTCTTGTGAATAAACTTTTTAAAATCCATTAAAATCTTCTAATATCACGTGAAATTACCTGGAATCTGATATTTCCTAAAATCCTTGAAAGTTATTTAAAAAACCTTGAAAGCTTTTGAAATCCATTAAAATCACTAAAATTTTGTGACATCTTATAAAATTCCTTGAAATCTTTTAAAATATCCTGAAACCTTGTAGGTCCTATAAAACTGTTCCATAAATACCCTAAAATATTTCAAATCCTTTGAAATTTTTTAAAGATCTTGAAAATTAATTAAAATTTAAAAAAAAATACCCTGAAATCTTCAATATCCTTTTGAATACCTTCAAATTATTCAAATATTTTCAAAATACCATAAGATATTTCAAATCCTTCAAAATCTTTTGGAATCCTTCAAAAGTTTTTAAAACTCACAAAAACTCCATGGATATTTTAAAATATCCTGAGATCTTTCAAATTCTTTAAAATCTTTGGTACTACCTTAAAATATTTAAAAATATTTGAAATTCTACAAAATCCCTCAATTTTTGTGAATAAATTCCTTGTAATTCATTAAAATATTATCAAATCCGATGAACTTACATAAAATCTGATATTTCCTGAAATCATGGAAAATTTATTAAAATACTTTGAGAGCTTTTAAAATCCCTTAATATCATTGACACCCTCGGAAATCTTATGAAATCTCTTGAAATATTTTAAAATATCCTAAAATCTTAAAAATCCTTTTGAATACCTTCAAATAGTTGAAATTCATTAAAAAAAATTCGGAATCTTTCAAAATAGCCTAAAAGATTTCAAAACAATTAAAGAAAATTCAGAAAAAGGTATAGACTTGAATTCAATAGTGAATAACCCATGGGTTGAGGTATTAGAAAGAAATACTACAGTGATCTTTTCAATTTCGCTTTACCTCAAAAAAGTGATTTGAAAAAAAAGTAATTAAAATCGACTGTGTGGCAGCCCTGATTATTCTTGACAGTTACCTAAAGTGCTTCTTACAGGAATTTCCTGACCTTAGCCATTTTTTCTTTAAAATACCTGACCTTTTCTTCATTTTCCCTGACCAAAAAAATTCCCTGACTTTTCCCTGATTTCCAGGTTTTCCCTGACCTGCGTTTAAGAAGTTTCTTTGACTGAAGAGACGTTTTCGTGAGTTTTCTACTGAGATCTAGTTTTAACTTTTTTTATGCAAAATGTTTTCTCTGGGTGATCAGATTACTGTGTTTCCTGGCTTGTAAAATTGTAAACGTTGACATATCTAGTTCGATGAGGACACGTTTCTAATATCGAGCAAATGAACAGATTTGTGGTATCTGGAACCGAAGGAGTGTCTCGAGACCGCAGCCTTTTGCTTCCTGTTCCAAGGTTAGCGCAATACCAGCGATTTTACGGCGATTTATTTTTGGTATCGATTGAATCAATTGACACCTGAGACCATGAGGAAGCCGATTCCGATTCGATCCTCATAACGGTTTAATTTATCCTTCCTCTATTCAACCTGTTTTAGAACGGAAAAGAACAGCTGTGCTAAAAGCGTTCAAATTTCACCACTTTGAAATTTAACAGTTAAAGAAAATACTTGAAGACTATAATTCGCTTCCTTCGAAAATTAGACAAATTAATCTAGAGTAGGGTGGGGCGAGATGGGCATAGGGGGTAAGATGAGTCATTTAATTTTCTCGTAGGCTATCAATTCTTTTGTAATTGTTCTTTCTACTAATATCAGGAAGAACGTTATGAAACTTCTTT
>JAABKJ010009709.1:0-11136 GCA_011634705.1 Andricus grossulariae
TTTTTTAGAATTTTACAGTGTAAATAGGGTCTCTGATTTTTGGGCTCCTGAAAAATACCAACACCGATTTTTGGGCTGCAACCCTTACAGTTGAAATGCAACCACTTGGCACCACGAAGATATGACCTTGTCAAAAAATAATGATTTTTAGAATTTTACATTGTGAATAGAGTCTCCTATCTTTGTGGTCCTGAGAAATACAAACACCGTTTTTTGTGCTGCAACACTTACAACTGAAGAGCAACCCCTTGACACCACGAAGATATCACTTTGTCAAAAAATAATGTTTTGTGAAACTTACAGTGTATATAGGGTCACTGATTTTTGGGCTCCTAAAAAATACCAACACTGATTGTCGGGCTCACACCCTTACAGTTGAAAAGCAGCCCCTTGACACCGCGAAGATGAGATTTTGTCAGAAAATAATGTTTTTCAGAATTTTACTGTGTAAATAGTGTCTCTGATTCTTGGGCTCCTGAAAAATACCTACACCGGTTTTTAAGCTGCAACCCTTTCAGTAGAAAAGAAACCCATTGACACCACGAAGATATGACTTTTTCGAAAAATATTGTTCTTTAGAATTGTACGGTGTGTATAGGTTCTCTGACTTTTGCTCTCCTGAAAAATATCAACACCGATTTCTGGGCGCTAACGCTTACAGTTGAAAAAAAAACAGTTGGAAAAACACAGTTGAAATGCAACCTCTTGACACCACAAAGATATGACTTCGTCAGAAAATAATGTTTTTCAGAATTTTACAGTGTGAATAGGGTCTGTGATTTTTGGGCTCCGGGAAAATACCATAACCGATTTTTGGTCTGGAACCCTTACAGTTGAAAGGCAACTTCTTGACACCACGAAGATATGACTTTGTCAAAACACAATGTTTTTTAGAACTTCACATTGTAAATAGTGTCTCTGATCTTTGGGCTCCTGAAAAATACCAACACCGGTTTTTGAACTAAAACCCTTACAGTTGAAAAGCTACCGTTTGACACCACGAAGATATGACCTGGTCATAAAATAACGTTTTTTTAAATTTTACGGTGTATGTAGGGTCTCTGATTTTCGGGCTGCTGAGAAATACCAACACTGATTCTTGTGGCATCCCTTACAGTTGAAAAGCAACCACTTGGCACCACGAGGATATGACTTTGTCAAAAAACAATGTTTTCCAGAATTTTACAGTGTAAATAGGGTCTGTGATTTTTAAGCTCCTGAAGAATACCAACACCAATTTCTGAGCTGAATCCCTTACAGTTGAAAAGCAACCCCTTGGTACCATGAAGATATGACTTTGTCAAAAAATATTGTTTTTTAGAATTTTACAGTGTAGGTATGATATTTCATTTTTGCGCTCCTGGAAAATACCAAAACCGATTTTTGGGCTACAACCCTTACAGTTGAAAAAGCAACCACTTAAAACCACGAAGATATGACTTGGTCAAAAAACACGGTTTTTTCAGAATTTTACCGTTTATATAGGGTCTCTGGTTTTTGGGCTGCTAAGAAATCGAAAAACTGATTTTTGGGCTGCAACCCTTACAGTTGAAATGCAACCACTTGGCACCACGAAGATATGACTTTGTCAAAAAATATTGTTTTTCAGAATTTTACAGTGTAGGTAGGATATTTCAATTTTGCGCTCCTGGAAAATATCAAAACCGATTTTTGGGCTCATACTCTTACTACTGAAAGCAACCTCTTGACCACACGAAGATATGACCTTGTCAAAAAATAACGTTTTTTAGAATTTTACAGTGTATGGAGGGTCTCTGATTGTTGGGTTTCTGAAAAGGTTTCCAAACCAAATTTAGAATTTTACCGTTTATATAAGGTCTCTGGTCTTTGGGCTGCTAAAAAATACAAAACTGATTTTTGGGCTGCAACCCTTACAGTTGAAAAGCAACCACTTGACACCACGAAGATATGACTTTGTCAAAAAACAATGCTTTTTAGAATTTTACAGGGTAGATCGGGTCTGTGGTTTTAGTGCTCCTGGAAAACACCAACACCGATTTTCGGGCTGCATCTCTTAAAGTTGAATTCAGCCTCTTGACACCACGAAGATATGACTTCGTCAAAAAACAATTTTTTTTGGAATTTTACCGTTTATATAGTGTCTCTGATTTTTGGGCTGCTGAAAAATACAAAACCGATTTTTGGGCTACAACCCTTACAGTTGGAAAGCAACCTCTTGGCACTAAGAAGATATGATTTTGTCAAAAAACAATGTTATTTTAGAATTTACCGTTTATATAGGGTCTCTGGTTTTTGGGCTCCTGAAAAATACAAAAACTGATTTTAGGCCTCCAACCCTTACAGTGGAAAAGCAACCTCTTGACCCCTTGAAAATATGACCTTGTCAAAAAATAACGTCTTTTAGAATTTCACAGTGTATATAGGTTCTCTGATTTTTGGGCTTCTGAAAAATACCAACACCGATCTTTGGGCTGCAACCCTTACAGTTGAAAAGCAACCACTTGACACCACGAAGATATGACTTTGTCAAAAAAAATGTTTTTTAGAGTTTTACAGAGTAGATAGGGTCTGTGGTTTGAGTGCTCATGGAAAATACCAACACCGATTTTTGGGCTGCAACCCTTACAGTTGAAAAGCAACCACTTAACACCACGAAGATATGACTTTGTCAAAAAACAATGTTTTTTAGAGTTTTACAGTGTAGATCGGGTCTGCGGTTTTAGTTCTCCTGAAAAACACTAACACCGAATTTTGGGCTGCATCTCTTACCGTTGAAATCAGCCTCTTGACATCACGAAGATATGACTTCGTCAAAAAACAATGTTTTATAGAATTTTACCGTTTATATAGGGTCTCTGATTTTTGGGCTCCTGAAAAATACAAAACCGATTTTTGGGCTACAACCCTTACAGATGAAAAGCAACCACTTGACACCACGAAGATATGACTTTGTCAAAAAACAATGTTTTTTAGAATTTTACCGTTTATATATGGTGTCTGATTTTTGGGCTCCTGAAGAATACAAAAGCGATATTTAGGCTGCAACCCATATAGTTGACAAGCAACCACTTGGCACTACGAAGATATGATTTTGTCAAAAAACAATGTTTTTTTAGAATTTACCGTTTATAGGGTCTCTGGTCTTTGGGCTGCTAAAAAATACAAAAACTGATTTTTGGGCCGCAACCCTTACAGTTAAAATGCAACCTCTTGACACCACGAAGATATGACCTTGTCAAAAAATAATGTTTTTCAGCATTTTACAGTGTATATAGGATCTCTGATTTTTGCGCTCCTGAAAAATACCAACACTGATTTTTGTGCTGCATCCCTTACAGTTGAAAAGCAACCACTTGACACCACGAGGATATGACTTTGTCAAAAAACAATGTCTTTCAGAATTTTACAGTCTAAATGGGGTCTCTGATTTTTGGGCTCCTGAAAAATACAATGTGGATTTTTAGGCTGCAACCCTCACAGTTGAAAAGCAACCCCTTGTCACCACGAAGATATGACTTTGTCAAAAAATATTGTTCTTTAGAATTTTGCAGTGTGAATAGGGTCTCTGATTTTCGGGCTCCTGAGAAATACCGACACCGATTTTTGGGCTCCATCTCTTACAGTTGAAAAGCAGGCACTTGGCACCACAAATATATGACGTTGTCAAGAAATATTGTTTTTTGGAATTTTACCGTTTGTATAGGGTCTCTGATTTTTAGGCCGCTGAAAAATTCAAAACTGATTTTTGGGCTGCAACCCTTACAGTTGAAAAGCAACCACTTGACACCACGAAGATATGAATTTGTCAAAAAATAATGTGTCTTAGAATTGTACAGTGTGTATAGGTGCTCTGATTTTTGCGCTCCTAAAAAATTCCAGCACTGATTTTTGTAGCATCCCTTACAGTTTAAAAGCAACCACTTGACACCACGAGGACATGACTTTGTCAAAAAGCAATGTTTTTTAGAATTTTAAAGTGTAAATAGGATCTTTGATTTTTGCGCTCCTGAAAAATACCAACACCGATTTTTGGGCTCTAACACTAACAATTGAAAAGCAACCCCTTGCCACCACGAAGATATGGCTTTGTCAAAAAATAATGTTTTTCATAATTTTACAGTTTAAATAGGGTCTCTGATTTTCGGGCTCCTGAGAAATACCGACACCGATTTTTGGGCCCCAACCCTTACAGTTGAAAAGCAGGCACGTGACACCACGAAGATATGACGTTGTCAAAAAATATTGTTTTTTAGAATTTCACCGTTTATATAGGGTCTCTGATTTTTAGGCTCCTGAAAAATAAAAAACTGATTTTTGGGCTGCAACCCTTACAGGTGAAAAGCAACCACTTGACACTACGAAGATATGACTTTGTCAAAAAACAATGTTTTTTTGAATTTTACCGTTTATATAGGGTCTATGATTTTTGGGCTCCTGAAAAATACAACACTGATTTTTGGGCTGCAACCCTTACAGTTGAAAAGCAACCACTTGACACCACGAAGATATGACTTTGTCAAAGAACAATGTTTTTTTTAGAATTTTACCGTTTATTAGGTTCTCTGATTTTTTGGCTTCTGAAAAATACAAAAAACGATTTTTGGCCTGCAACCCTTATAGTTGAAAAGCAACCACTTGGCACCACGAAGATATGACTTTGTCAAAAAACAATGTTTCTTTAGAATTTTGCCGTTTATATAGGGTCTTTGGTTTTTGGGCTGCTAAGAAATACAAGAACTGATTTTTGGGCTGCAGCCCTTACGGTTTAAAAGCAACCACTTGACACCACGAAGATATGGCTTTGTCAAAAAACAAAGTTTTTTAGAATTTTATGGTGTAAATAGTGTCTGTGATTCTTGAGCTCCTGGAAAATACCAACACCGATTTTTGGGCTGCACCCCTTACAGTTGAAAAGCAACCTCTCGACACCATGAAGATATGACTTTGTCAAAAAATAATTTTTTTTAGAATTTTACAGTGTAAATGGGGTCTCTGATTTTTGCGCTCCTGAAAAATACCAACTCCGAGTTTCGAGCTACTAGGGGGCGTCTACGCTGTTGGAAAAATCTATATTAAATCTAATACAGATGTATATGAAATCATTTGCATACACGGTAGTTGAAATTTAATATACATCAAAATACGAATAGCTGTACGCTTTGTATCAAATGTAATATATAGGTCGGTATAGCAGCGTGCTGGAAAACTCATAGTGCTTCTATTTCTTTCAATCTTATGAAATATACGCAATTGAAGTAATAGTCTAGAATTCGTCGATTGAATTGCTTTTTATGATTAAAGTGCAATGTTCATATGTAACTCTTTCCAAAATTTGCCCTGAATGGTAGAAATTTAATGTGAGTGCAGTTGATTGTAGGTTAGTTCTGTCATTTATTTTCGTAATTGAACTTTTCTACTTAAAATCCATTTTTATTATCGATTAATTGTAAGAAAGTATCATGTTTTATTATTCAGAATCAAAAATTATCTGCGCGATCATCATGAATGTATATGAAATTTGATAAACACGTACCCTTAAAATGGCGATTTCATATGTTTGAGATGTTAATTTTAATATGCATTGGTATTTTTAATTTAATACTATTTTTAACAGTGTAGTATTATTGTGAGAGGCGATGGGACTCATTAAAGAGCACCCCGAATTCGATATTAAATTATATTTATTAAATGTCTAAAGTAACTGTTTCATAAAAAAATGATAAAAAACATTTTAAAAAAATACGCTATGAACACTAGAGGGCGTCTAGTATTATTGTGAGAGGCCAAGAGACTCACTAAAAAGCACCCCGAAATTTGAAATAAAATTGTTGTAATTTGATTCAAGTGATAGGCGATGGGACTCACTGAAAAGCACCCTGAATTTTATAATAAATTTAATTTTTAATTAAATGAATCTCTAAAATAAACATTTTATGAGCAAGGAATGTCCTATATCTCCACCAACTTTTTTGCTTCATTTTCGTTAATAGCTCATTTTTAAGGGATTGAAACAAGCTTTCTTTTGCAAAAATTTTTGCATAAAAAATATGTGGCCTTTCTTGGAGACAAACGCAAAAATAAGTTTAAAATTGAAAAAATAAGGTGAAATAATTTTGTTTATAGAAAAATAATTACTTTGATCGTAAATCTGAAGGAAAGACGTTTTTAAAACCCTCACAAAAGTTAAATTGGATAACTTCAGTAAAAGTTATGGTTAATTAAGTATCAGCGTGAGTGGTGAAATCACGAAAATTCGAGCGCCTGTATTACGACAACCAGTCATAGTAGTGGTCTCCCCTTTGTGAAATTAAAAGAGATCCACTATAATTACAATTCAGTGGGCTTCAAGAAGATTGGGGACAACAAGTTTTTAGGTGGGTACACTTGAGACTTTTGATGTCAATATTTGGTTAATTCTATATACATAATTAAAATAAAATGTAAGAATTTAGAAATGATCGGGATACTATCATAAAGATTCCTACTATAATAAGAGATGATAGTATTTCTGTATGCATTATTCTAAACTTGAGCGAGCAAAAATTAGTATTCACGTTCAGAATAAGTCTTATTTACTGTTTGAAAATTGTGAGTGTGAAAAAGTGATAATGCTCAATAACAAGTTTTGTAAAAGATATCGTCAATAGTTAATATTTCAACCCGTGCGGAAATTGCCCCGGTTGGCCCTACTACAATAATGTTCCTGGCCGGATCCCGGCCAAGCTACCCCTGGTTGGATTTCATGGTCGGGAGCCGACCGTGCACTGGTCAGGATACTTTTTTTTGTAGAAATTACACATTTTTTAAAAGCCGTAACATTATCAAAGACGTACTTACAGATGCTAAATGAATTATTATTTGAAACGTATAATTTAAAGATTTATTAGATCAGTAAAACAGAATTTAGCTTTTTCAAATTCTTCAGAAAAAAAAATTAATAACATTCAATTCTTCCCAATGTTTTAACTTATTAAATAAATCTGTTATCGATTCTGCAATGTGTGATAGAAGAATTGTAAATTTTTTTACAATTTTCTCTATTTTCATACAATTTTCACTCTGTACAATTTCAAATTTACCGCCATGCCTGACGCCTTCTGCGCCTGGCGTCAGCGTAGACACTTGCAAGTTCAGTTCGAACGAGAACGAGAACGCACGTTGCACTCATGTCGCGTCGTCTCCTCGAAGTTCGCAAATAAAATCAACCTTATTTCAGTAATCAGTTTGAAAACCCCCCTTACTGCGCGAATAATTATTATTACATTCTCATCACAATGAGAAGGTATTGGTTTTATGTGAAAAATGACTTTCGTGGATTCCATGAAACGTCAACGTTTTGAGGCCCCCTGAGTCTGAAAAAATAGTTTTTACGTCGGTGTCTATCCGTCTGTCGTTATCGTCGTCGTCGTCTGTATATCGGATAACTTTCGAAAGACTAATCGGATTGGGTTGTGCTTTGGCACACAGTTTCAGGGACGAAAAAAAAAGATCGGGTTCGTTAACCAGCTATTTTGGATAAAAATTCAAAAAGTTAGGGAACTTTCAAAAATTTTTAGACTATTTTTTTCAAAATTCATAAATTCCATGGACGGCCGCCCGTATGTTTCGAAAATTAAAACAAATTATTCCCACGACTTTTTTAATATAAAGAAGATTGACAGAGTTATAGCATTTTCAAAATCTCCCCAAAAAAGCGAAAATTAACATTTTAAGCCAATTGAAGCATTATATGAAAAAAAGTCAGGACAATAAAAGTGTTACTTTTTGATAGTCCTACAAGATTCCCATGAGGAATTTTTGAGTATTCTTAAAAAATCAAAAATTCAAATATTATTGGCGCAAAACATAATGAATTATTACATTCTCATCATCATGAAACATTTTTGATACATATATAAGTTTTTAGTGAAAGTTATGTATTAAAGATACATATGTCCTGACATACGCCGACTGAAAGAAAACTTTAAATTAGCGTAGGTTTCCTTATTTATTATTAAATTTATTATAATTTAATATTATCATATTTTATTCCAAGTTGAAAAAATGAACCTTGTTAAAAATGATCTATAGAATCGAGGAAAATATGCTAATGTTGATAATAACTAATTTTGGAAAAGAACTCGAGGTGAACCTCTGAACAAAATATTTCAGGTTTTCATTATTTGACAATAACTGGCTAGAGTTTAATGTTTTTCTTTTTCTCTTTAGGTGAAAGTTGCAATTCTTATCTCATCCTAATGCAGTAGCACTTATTTTATTCCATTAGAGATTCTCTGCAAATCTCATTGGTAGGATTTGATTCAAAACATTTTATTTATGTAAACCTATTGTTTACAAAAATAAGGATTTTATAATTCCTAAATAAAAGTTTTTCAATAAAAACGTACCAATAAGATTTGCATAAGCCCTACAGCATAAGAATTAAATGATAGTTGCAACTTTTAGCTAAAGTTAGAGAGCAACACATTGAACCCTAAAAACTATTGTTAAATAAGCAATGAGAATTGTGATATATTTACTTCAAAAGTTCACCTCGAGTTCTTTTCCAAAACTAGTTATAATTAACGATAAAATATTTTTCTCGATTTTATGAATCATTTTTGACAACGTTTATTTTTTAGCTTGAAGTAACTTTAGTTCATTTTTAATTTAAAAATAACTACATAATTCCGGGTGGAAATTTAAGTCGGGGGCTGGCCAGTCGCCGGCTGGAGAGTCCGGCTTTAAGCCGGGAGCTAGTCGGGGACTTCAAGTCTGGCTGTGGCCGGGGTTTCTGGTCGGAATCCGGCCAGCATCGTCACGCTGCGCTGGCCAGCGTCCGGCCATGAAGAAAGGCCGTGATATGGCTGGGCTGCGCGACTGTGGCCTGGCCGAGATTAATTAGTGTTGTAGTAGATTTAAATTAATTGGGATTCAATTTTATGAAGAGCATATGTCACTTAGTTACAAGATCAATTTTCTTCAATTTTTTTTATGATAATGACGTTCGTGGACCAGGAAAAATAAATTGAATTAACTGACACACAGACGAGTCATCGTCGCTTGCCATTTTTACACTGCGAAAAAAATATTTACATTTATTAATCATGGTACGAACCGATTTGCATATCGTCGCATTAAATATTTTAAATTCTGATACCTTTTTATATATTCAAATCTCTGTATGTGTAAATTCAATATTATACTTGTTTCAACTTTAACATTAAATATGAGATATATGAAATAATGATGATAATTAAGTATTCGATATATATGTATTATCAATTGACATATTTAATAAGATCAGGCCAACATTCAAAAAATAGTGTCAAAATAGTGTTCTACAATTTTAAAAGTATAAAACTTATTTATAAGGGGCTATATATCAAGCAAAGTTGACGAATTTTTAAGACAACAGTTTCATTTTTAACCCGAAATTTGAGTTTTCAACATAAAAGTTCATTTTCAACTGAGAAAGATAAATTTTCTAACAAAAATAATAATTTTTAACAAATAAAGATCAATTTTCAACACATTTTTTTCAATTTTTAACCAAACAGTTACATTTTTAACGAAATAGTTGATTTTTCGATTAGAAAAAAAAAACTTAAACGATAGTTGAAATTTTAAACCCAAAAGTTTAATTTTCAACAAAAAAGGTCATTTTCAACAAAGAAAGATGAATTTTTTACCAAGATGGATTAATTTTTTACCAAAATGGACTAGTTTTTTACAAAGAAGTTAAAATTTTTATCCGAAAAGTGCAAATTTCTATTCAAAAAGATAAATGTTTAACAAATCATTTGAATCTTCGAACAACAAAAGATGACTGGTTAAGAGAAAAGTTGAATTTTCAACAAAATAATTAAATTTTTAACGTAATAGTCAAATTTTTAACCAAATACTTGAACCTTCAACAGAATGTTTGAATTTCAAACCAATCAATAAGATTAATTTTCAACCAAATAGTTAATTATGAACCAAATAGTTGATTCTTCAATCAAAAAGACGAGTTCTTTCCAGATGAGAGTTGAATTTTCAACCCGAAAGTATAGAAATAGTGGTATTAGAGCGGGAACTTGTGAGAAAATAGTGTCTATAATGTAATTTTCTTCAAAATAGTAGCAAAATAGTCGTCTCATCACTGAAAAAGGTGTAAAATAGTATAATTAGTGTAGCGAGTCCGAGGCCTGTAAGATGAATAGAACAGTACTAAACCATTATGGTAAAAAAGTATTATGATAGGAAATTAATTGTTGGCATATAAATACTCGAAAAATTATTAGGTTAATTATTTATTGGCCTAAATAATTTTCTCAAGAATATTCTGTTGATACTTTGATTCTTATAATAATGTCTATGACAATCAACAATTTTGGAACAGTTGAAAAGGCGCACGTGAAAGAATATAATGGTGAATTCTAAAGTATTGTTACTACAGGTTTTAAATATAGCAAATAAAAATTGTTTTTGAACATTTTGAAGGTAGAAAATGGACAAGAAACAAATCTAGAATAAAACAAACAGTCCAAATACGTCCAAATATTCCTTTAACCCTAATGCATTGATCGAAACCAATACTTTTTACCTGCTCATCAAATTTACATTCTCCAAATCACTACCTTAAACAACTGTTAAGGTTTTCAGTTACTTTTCTGAAACACAATCAAGCCAAACAGAGGTGATGAATGTAACGTGATCACAATGTACATATGATGCCGGTCGATGCAAGTCGAAAGAATTTGACTTCGAACACATGGTCCGGCACCACCTTTTCTTTTGACTTTTTGAAATGCATTTCAATAAAAATGTTCCAATTATAATTTAATTCCCAGCCAAAAAGTCTACATCAATTGAATCGAAAAATAAAAGTAGCATGACACGTGATAAAGAGGCAATAGCAGACGACAAAAGTCTCGAAACTGCGAGATTTCCGGCGGGATTTTCAAATTACCATTATGAAAATTTCGGAACTACACTTTAAAAAATTTCTGTTCGAAACTTCAAATACATGTATTGGAAGCTTATTTCCGAAACGTAAGTTAACGCTACAACACGTGATGTATTGCAATTTTACAATATCTCGTAGAGTTAGCAATACGATGACTCCACCAATTACAACACTTACAATACATGTATTGCAGTTTCGCCATTCCCATATCTTGTTTGGAATTC
>JAABKJ010009710.1:0-11136 GCA_011634705.1 Andricus grossulariae
AGGAGGTTATCGCCGCCACGGAGGCCTACTTTGCAGACCTCCAGAAAACGTATTTTTCAGACGGGTTAAAGAAGTTGAAGCATCGCTGGGTCAAGTGTATCGAGCTAAAAAGAGACTATGTTGAGAAATAAATCGCCACTTTTTCCAAATGTTCGTTTTTCTTTCTTAGGCTAAGTACTTATCGGACCGTCCTCGTAGATGCGGCAAGTGGCGGCGGAGTGGGGAACAATATATATAGAAACTACTTTCGTGCGGTCCGTAGCTACTGCCCTCTTCGTACTACCTTCCTCTACTCTTTCTCTATAGGTAAAATCGTTTCTGTGCGGCTCTAAGGGTATTGATTTTAAATCTATTATCCTTGCAGCTTCTCCCTGTTATCTAAAAATATCGGTAATGTAGAATAATTTACAAAATAACAAATTAATATAAAATGATAATATTTTTGAAATTCTAGTCCTTATTTTATTTGTACAGAAAATAAATTAGTGTAGATTAGTAAAGCTGATGTAAATGTTTCTTTAGAATGGATAAAGAAACATGTTTTTCATTTTTTTACAGCAATTTTTTTAGTAAATAATTTGGAACAAATGAATTAGTATTGATCTTAGGTTAGAAGTAAACTACAGCAATTAATTTTATGCAAAAAATAACTCTAGAAATTCATACTAAATTTTCACTTACATTAAAAACTTATTTTTTCTTGGCAAATGTGTAGATTTTAAGGTAGCAGGGTTATAAAAAAATCATTGCTATTATTTCGCAACAATCAAAGTTTAATAATTTCAGAATGTATTAAATTGGTCTTTTCAATGAAGAACGCTTGCGAAGTTAAACAAAATCGAATATAACCGATAAAAATGATATAATTTCTAATTGAAAGCCTTCAATGTTGAATGATTTTTAATTGAAACCTTCTAAATTAGGAAATTTTATTTTAAATTAGAAGTAAAATTTTTGAATAGAAAACGTTCTGATTGGAATAATTTTTATATTAAAAAATTAAAAACTTTAATTAGAATTTCTAATTAAAATTACAATTATAATGCATGAAATAAGTCTTCACTCATTAAAATATGTAATCATTTGTCCATTCTCATCATTAATGATTGAGAAAGTATTATAATAGGCCGAAATTTTACACCTTAGTTATTGAACGGATCTCCACGTTTTGAAACGTTTTGATACGTGAAGAAAGTTTAAAAGAAGAATTGAAGCTTTTTAAAATATCTACAATTTTTCCCTCAACCATTTTTTGATGAGACTTGATGTTTTGGTTTTATTTCTCGAAAATAATATGCAAAAAATCCTACGAAATTTCTTCTAACCATTTTTTGATGGAATTTGTCATTTTGGTTTTATTTATCGAAAATACTATTTCAAAAATTTCTAATTTTGAACCAAACAACGCCACATAGAAACATTTAAGAAAGAAGAAGCTGCATTAAACTTTGATATGAAGTAATTGTTATGCAAAAACACATTTTTAAGTTTTTATTTTTCCCTCTGTTCAATTAAACATTGTTGTGAACAGCTTTCCTCGTCACTTAATAAGAGACCTAGATCTACGACGCGTTTTTTGTCAGTGGTTTCCCATCTAGTCTATACGGACAGGTATTTTCACCCTGCCAATAAAAAAATACAATCGCAGAAAAAACAAAAAATAAAAAGCAATTCAGGTAAAAATGCTGAGGGTTATCTCGGCATGCAAGAAAATGAAGATCGGCAAGGATTTAATGAAAAATCATTAATTTGTCATATGAAACACCTAAAAAATTTTTTTTGCATTCCGAGATTACTCCCACAATTTTTACCTATATCACTTTTTACCCTTTGTTTTTTCTGTGATGGCAGATTGATGTCGTATTAGGTGAATTACTCCTAATACAAATTTTGTTTAAATTATTATAAACAGTTCGTTTCCATGCCACCCAGGAGGTATAGCTACGACTCGTTTTTTTTTCCAGTGGTTCCCCATGTATTCCGTGCACAGGCCTATCCACCCTGCCATTCAGAAAATAAAATGGCAGATTAATTTCATATCAGGTGTATCAGACCTGATACAAATTTTGTATTCTCTTCAGTCAAATTTATGTTTTTCACATTCTCATCAGAGAAGGACGAAGGTATTAGATTTGTGTAGAATTTGACTCTCCCCCTACCCCCGCCCCAGTTTTGATCAAATATCCACGTTTTGAGACCTCCTGAACCCGAAAAACAGAATTTTGCGAATGGGTCTGTCTAAATGTATGTATGCATGCATGTGTGTGTAGATTTTTAGTCTGTTAGCACGATAACTTTCGAAAGACTTGGCTGATTGGATTGGCCTTTGGTACAATCTTTAGGTGTCCTGAAATAAAGGTCAAGTTCGTTAGCCAGCCATTTTGGTTGAAAATTTTTAAAAAGTTAGAGCATTTTCAAAATTGTTGAGATCACTTTTTGTTTAAGTTTTAAAAATTCTATATAGGGATATTCGTATTATTCAAAAAGACGAACAATTTATCCCAATGACTTTTTTCGATAACAAAGAAATTACCAGAGTTACAGCATTTACAAAATTCAAAAAAACAAACGATAATGAAAATTTGAAGCCAAACAACGCACGATATGAAAAAAGTCAAGAAGAGAAAAACATTGATTTTTGAACACCCTAAAAGATTGTCATAACAAGTTTTTGAATTTTCTTGAAAAATCGAAAATTTCCATTTTGATCGCACAAAAAAATAATGAAAAACCAAAAATTCCATATTGTGTTCAAACTACATAATATGCAAAAAAAAGATGAATAGACGAAAATGGTGCACCCAAAAAAGATCTACAAATTTTTTATCAATCACTTTTTGTGAGGATGCGTAGTTCTTAATTTTATTGGAAAAAAATAAAATTATAAATAAACGAATTACATTTGTGGACAAATGACACAAGCTATAAAAAATATTATATCTACAAAATTTCTAAGCAAAACTTTACGCTAGGATGCGTATTTTTGGTTCAAATCGTAAAAAATAACATTGAAAATAAACAAGTTAAATTTATGAAAAAAGGACACAAGTTGCAATAAAATGTATAATGAAAGCAAAAAATTTGCATAGGATGCGCACTGTTTTTCAATTATAAAAACAAGAAAATTAAAAAAAGTCCATTTCAATACCAAAGCATATTATGAAATATAATAATCAAAATTTATTGAAATGATACGTTCTTCAGGGTAGCTTAGAATAAAATTTAATGCAAAATAAAGGAACAAATATGAAAGTAATCATGATAAATAAAATTTTTACTTTATTTTGCAATATCTGAATAACCAATCCCAGGCCGAGATACATAAATAAATGTAATATACATTTGATATAATAGTGTTGAAAATAATGTAGAAAAGTTCATATTTTGGACAAAATCGAGTGCAAAGCACGAGATACGTTATGAGAATGTGTTTTTTAAAGCCGAAGGAGCTTTAACAAAAGAAAATTCACAATCACCAAATTACAGTAGTCGATGCCTTTGACCTTTAATTTTAAAAGGTTTGTACACAAATGTGGGGGAAATACAAAAACCGAGCGCGTAGCGCAAGGTAAATACATTATCGAGCGCGAAGCGCGATATAAATATATTATCGAGCGCGAAAACCAACCTAAAGTGGCGAGCCGCGCGCGCAGCACGCGATGAGAATGTACCCGCACAGAGGGCAGATTGTTTTACCTTTGGACTTGGTAGAAGGCTAAAAAAGCATAATTTCAATCGCATGATAATAATGGTCTACGAAAACAAATTCTTTATTAACATTTTTTATTATTTACTATACGGGGCTATCTCGAAATTCATCTCATCAATCACGGACGCTTTCTTGTATGGCAGTCAAGTGATCTGAGGAAAGTATAATTCCCTAAATTGACATATTGGACAGTCTGGTTTATTATCTAGTATTATTATTTACATTATTTAATATATACATACATTTGAATTATGTACATTGTTTTATTATATATACGTTTAAATTATTGTACACAATGCGTTTAACGCAAGAAAAAGCACTTAGCCGAAATCACATCCATTTCAAATCATGCAGGTTCTACAATTAACATATATTTCAATTCGCAGAATCTCTATCAGCACATTTAAAACAGTTCTAAACATATTATGATATCCTGCATTGTTGACGAAAAAATCCGAATATTCAATGAAAGTTTGTGAGAAAACAAAATATTTCGACGCCGAGATATTCTGCGATTTCAAGACCTGCCTGATTTAAAATGGTCTCGAGTTTCTTCTAAAGAAGCAATGATAAGGACACTTCATCTACTCTTGCTTCATAATTCGAAGTTTTTGCCTTTTCCTCGAGTGCTTATGTTCTTCTTCCATT
The DNA here is from genome assembly GCA_011634705.1 of Andricus grossulariae. NCBI lineage: Eukaryota > Metazoa > Arthropoda > Insecta > Hymenoptera > Cynipidae > Andricus > Andricus grossulariae. Next base: position 4,358 of record JAABKJ010009710.1, read on the forward strand.
TCTTCGGCAGGTGTCTTTTTACCTTTTGCCTCATCGTCAGGTGTTTTGGCAGTCTCTTTTTTTAGCGGCTTTAACTCGTCTCTTATTGATTTTCTCTTGTTTTGCTGCTCTGTGCTCTAAGGTACAATGTCTGTGGATTTTTGCAGTGAACAACGTATATGTTGCAAAGTAATGATTTTCACAATCCGTCGGACGTTTGTTTTTTCATACCGAAGTACTTGACAAACGTTTTCAAATTAGCCGTTACTACATTGCGAAACTTCTCTGTAGGCCTGGCAAGCAGATGAATTTTGTATGCATTATAATCTGCTGCATATTCTCGGTGCTCTATTGATTGATCATTGATGTCTTCGTCCGCATCTGGAGGTTTCTGCATATCTTCCAAGCATCGATCACAATGGAATTTCTCCACAGTTTTGAACGCTGTATAGCCTGCAGAATATGTCACGGACAACCCTTCTAGTTTTCCGCTGATTTCCTGAAATTGTGATGGACCTTGGACCTGGACATTAACATCCTCAATTGGAGTGTCCTCTTTTCCATTGTCATCTTTGACTTCTTCGTCTTCTTCGACTTCTTCTTCCTCTTCTCCCTCATCTCTGTCTTCTTCAGCTTCCTGTGTGTTCACGTTTCCTGTCACAAGGAACTCTATGGCCCTTTGTGCAGCTGCCTCTTCCGGCACTTCCACATCTTTCAATTCCTTTCGAATTTCTTCGGGAGTTAATGCTGGGAAATAACTACCATTTTCTGGGCCGGCATGGCCTTTCTTCGAAGATGCTACGTTCTTCACAGCAACCAAATGACGTATTGTCAGTCGGACCATTCGGCATGTGGGATTTGGATTAAATTCATTTCGTCCTCGTACTTTGAAAAACAATTTCTCCACTGAATCTGTGTTGCATATCCTTGTACACAATTGAAATTCAGGATCAAGTGCAATCATATCTTTGGAAAGTTCCAAAAGTCCCTTCGCTGTCATAAGAAGTGTATTGAAACAGGGTAAGCTTGTCAACTTTTTGTTGTCCTTACTGTTGTTCGACAATTGGATGGTTGAACCCCACTCTAAAAAGTTTTCCAAAACTGCAAAACATTTCGGATTTTTTTCAGAAAGAGGCCTTTTCAGTGGATTTGCATCATACACGTTGGTGCTGTTGCATAATCCACAACGTCATTCATGCTCTTCGTAAACCAGATCGTTTTCCTTATCGTCCGTGTGACAACTATTCCTGTTGCCCATGCAGCCTCCATGGCACATGAAAGTTTATGACTCACAAGTTCAAAGGCCATTCTGACGTTTTGGCGTTGGAAGTTATCAGGCTTCATGTGATTCTCGCTTAAATGACCAAGAGTATTTGCCAAATTGTTGCATTTTTCAGCTAACCATGTGTCATATACGTCACTGAATGCTACATATTCGCCGTCGATTGCAAGTTCCTTGTATCTTTGCCGTGCACTTATTAAGTTTTTGACTGCGTGACAGAAATCGTGTATGGCAAGGATTCTTTTATTCTTGCGACAAAGAACGGATTCTCTGTAAGACGCCCAGCTGCATATAGGCTGATCTATTTGGTCCTCCTTGATCACATACGATCATTTTCACATCGGCACCACATTCTGTGGCTTCATCGATGCACATTCCGATCAGAGTTATCAAATCTTTTGCGACAACGCCATTGTTCGGTAATGCGTAGAAAACGAGTGCTCGCCATGGATTAAAAGTGTCCAAACTGTTTAGAGTTATAGCGAAAACTTTATTTGCTCGTCTTTCAGTCCTGCCCAGTGGTCCAAGATCTTCAAATCCTTCGATTATATTTTTCGAAGAATCGTACTCCAACTTCTCCATTATGTCCATCTCATCGAACTTTGCAATACACCTTCTTGCACATTCTGGCATTTCTTGCAACTTTTTTTTCAAGTTTTTCAAAACAGGTTTTATAAATCCAGTTGTCAGTAGAGTCAGTGCAACACGCTTCTCAATAGTGAGGCTATGAGGCAATATTATGCCATCCTGCCTCATTCTGTCATATCCTGATGCTGAATAAAAATGCTGCTTCATGGCCCAATTCATCTCCTCTTCAGAGTACCTTTGCGTTGTCCTCGTAGTATGCCTAAGTTGCAACTTTATCATTGCTCTTTGGGCCTCGTTCGTTATACTCCTATCATCCGAAAATTCGTCGACATAAAATTCTGCTTCATTTCCATTTTTGCGCTTTACGTCTTCGAGCTCCTTCTGCATCATTTGCATTGCTGCTTGCTGTGATGCTATCACAGTACGCATTTTTGCAATTCAAATATCTTTATGCTTAAGTTCTTTTCATACCTAAGCAATCTCTGGTCCAACAAGTTTCGATCACCAATACATTTATCATTTTCTTTCGTCGCACTGTCACTATTAATTTGTTCACTTATATCACTTTTTGCACTATATTATAACAATGATTCTCATTATTTTTATCCTTACCTTTAATTGCACTATCATTCTTATTTGCTTCCAGGATTTCCTCAAGAAACGGTAAATTAAGAGTAGATAATGAAATATATGATACAGGATTGAAATCGTTTACCTCGTATTTCCGCACAGCTTTTGCTGGATCAAAATCCAACAAAAAGTGATCTTGGCCATGTGAATCGGAATTGCACTGCGTACAAGCTTTTCATTTTGACATGTTGTGAATGCCTCACCTTTAAAATGAACTTGACATAACCTTAAGTTTTTAGTACGTCTTCCTTCCGAAATTCCTAGAAAAATAAAAAATACTTAATTTTATTTTGTGAATCCTTGAACTCAATATTACTGATATCATTATTTTCTATTTAATTTCGATTATATATGTGACGTTCCGCATGAAAAGGGCCCACTTTATCGGATTGAAAGTTGCCTATAGGAGCATATGGCCGCATAAATTTTCAACATTTTCAGCCCAGGTCGAACCGTCTTAGTTGAAAAATGAGTCGCTTTCAAGTTGCAACTTCGAAAAACCCGCTTTTCGAGAAAAAAGCGTGTTCAGTTGGCGAATGTCGTAAGTGCATGTGTTAAATTTTGTTTTAAACATAGGATTTCCCCACTTCCGGTTACAGTCGCTTCCATTTTAGAAACATTAAAACGCACATGTGATCACAGGTGAAAAAATTTTTTTTTTAACATTGTATAATATTAACCACATTTTAATGAGAATTTTGCAGCAATATATTCTCAATGCATATTCAAGAATTTTCTATATCCTGAATATTATAGTTATCAATATATTACCATTCATGTCTCTCTGCATTTACATTTTTTTTTACAAGAAATACATAAAACTGTTTTCAGAATTCGTTTCAAATTGTACAGGCTGTGTATTAGGGTCGTGCAAAAAGAACTTTTTATAGAGGGCACCGATCCGATTTTATTCTGAGAGAATATTTAAAATGATTTCAAAACATTTCTAAATTGTCTAAAAAGAATTCTGAAGATTTTAAAATAATTATTTTAATTATGCAGATTGCAGGGATTACAGCGTAAAAGGAGCTCAAAAAAGGGGAAATAGGGTCATTTTCTCACCAAAAAGGGGGAAATAGGGGAAAGATAAAACATTTATTGTTACATGTCGAAAAGAACAAACAAACTTTTTATAAGAAATGTTATATTTTTAAATAATTTTTAATGATTTTTCAATGATTTCTGCCATTCAAGAATTTATTTTTGAAAATTGGATATACTTAGGTCGTTGGAAATCCATTCACAGTGATATGAAAAAGTCCGGAAAAGAATAAATTTAGTTAAATACACAATATTAATATGTTTAACATCGTTCTCATGAATATTCCTTTCCAAGATTTGTACTGTTTTCCTTGCTGTAATTAATACTTTCAATGTGAATTTAAAAATACACTCTTCAGTAGAGCGAAGTAAAAATGCTAAAATTAATCGAATCGTTTGAGTTGAAGGGATCGCAATTTGTGGGTCGACATCCAAAACAAGTAAAGAAAAAATTTTTGAAATGGGTTAATATCTTCTGTTCACTTTTTTCAATTTACAATTTAACATGTTAAAAATTGAAAAATAAATTTTGCCTTTTTTAGAATTTTTTGAAAATGTACAAAAACATGTTTTTTGGATTGTTTCGAAACTGAAATTTCTTCAGCTTGAACCAAAGAAACATGTTATTATTTTATATTCATGAGAAACATTTTTTTCTTGGTGTTTATAACGTTCCAAAATCGCAAAAGAAATTAAATAAAAATATTCAACTTTTTTTTAATGTGTGCATATGACTCAATATAAAAAAAAACTTTTTGCACATTTTTAAAAAATTGTTATTGAGAAAAAAGTTTATGCTTAAATTTCGTAATTTTTAACTATTGTTTACTAGTAAAAGCTCTAAATATAACAAATTCGTCATAACTTTTGAACAAATAGGAAAAATTCATAAATAATGTATGTAAGTGTCCCAATTATTGCACTAATTATTATTCAATAATGGGTACACTTACTAATTTCAGAGAATTTTCCATGTAAATCAAATATTGTATTTTCAAATATCGTATATTTAAAGAGAAAAGGGGAAAAGGGGAAAGTTTTTTGAGAATAGGGGGAAAAGGGGAATTTCAAGAAAAAAAGGGAAACTAAGAAAAAAAGGGGAAGACTGTGCACCCTGAGATTTGAAGAAAATGTAAGAAAAATTCGAATCATTTTAAAAGATATTTACCCAGAATGTTCAGAATGATCCTTATAAAAAATAAAAATTTCCCTATATAAAGTTAAATAAAAAGATGTGGAAATGGGGCATATTATGCCTATAATAATATAATAATCTGAAAATATATAATCCAAAAAGTCTAGTGGTATGTTAACAAAAATGTTCCCTTGTCATTTCTACGTTTCGGGAACAAAATAGTCTGTGACGTCACAAAATTTTTAAATTCCACATTAAAATGTAAAAAATGTAATTAGTGTTAAATTCTTTAAACTTCAAAGGACTTGAAAATATTACTGTCTTTCTACATTTCTGTTTCATATATTCTGTGGTTGTAATTGGCAAAATAAAGTATTAATAAGAACAAAGCAAAATACTAATATAGTAAAGTTAAATATTCAAAAAAATCGTAACATAGTCGTGTTTGATATCAAATTAATCACAAATGGGCAAAAAAGTATAATATCTAATCAGATTTCGACTTTAGCTATTCATTAAAGAACGCTAATTAGTATTAGCGCGTCAAAGTGGCAAAAGAACGCTCGCGGGAGCTGTCCGCTCTGCTAGCGCACATCTGTCGCATTCCTCCAAAAAAACCGAGGCGAGAAACGAGATTTATAAAATATTTTTTAATTTCTTCCAAACTACTAACAGTCGAATTTTTCCTAATACTGTGTAAAATCGTGTAAAATAAAAACAGTCTTCAAACTTTTCTAGATTCTTTTTCAATATATTTTAAAGTTTAAACTGTAAGAATGGGCGATGGTCAATTGCGCCCTGGCTACCGGTGTAAGATCCCCCCCCCCATTCAAGGCTTCACCCCACTCAGTCGATTCCAGTCAGCGGGAATAGAATAGAAGATTTTTTTAATTTAGCACTTGGAAATTTATAAATATAATGTTCGAAATCTGCGAATTATAACGATTCCAACGATATGATATTCGACTTAAAAAAATGAAAATTAAAGAATAAATGTTTAAGGTTATGTGAAATTTTATTTGATGGAAAATTTGTCCAGTATATTTTACTCAAATCCACTGCAGTAGCTTTAATGTATTGGTGCAATATTTTACTTAGCTTGGGCAATTTCGGAAGCTAAAATTTTGCCAGATTTAAAAACTTATTAACTAAAATCATAAATTTGGTTTATTTCTCAAAAAATCGTATTTCTCGAAATTATCCTTAATAAACTTTACACTCCCATTGCAAAAGTAAGAATAGTTTCATTCCTAGCTCAATTTGGAAACTCAATAACAAACATCATACATTTTTTGATTGCTCAACTAATTTTTTTATGATAGTTCATTAAAAATATTATTATAATACATGAAAATCAGAATGTAAGGGATTTGCATGGAGTCAAACTCAAAATTGTCGTTTCTCAGATCTAACATTAGAAATTATGAACAGAGACCAAAACAGAAAATGACATTTGCTTAAGTGTCGACAAAAATGTAGAAACTGAATTCGGCAAATTTTGAAAATAATTATTCTTCCTTTCAAAAATAATATGTTCGTTATTACCGGCTCCAGACGTTTTACTACTGGTATTTCTGTTTTCTTTTTGTTAACTTAAGCCTCACGCAAAATAGACTAAGTTTCAAACCAAAAAAAAAAGGACTTTTCAAAAAAAGAGTTTAATTTTTAACCAACAAAGATTTTTCTGTCAATGAAGAAAAAAAATCTCAGCCGAAATATCGAATTTTCAATCCAAACAGACGAATTTCCTGTAAAACAGTTTTATTTTCAACACAAAGATATGAATTTGGAACAAAAAAGTTTAATTTTCAACACAAAAATATGTATTTTCTACCAAAATAATTGAATGTTCAACTAAAAAAGATAAATTATGAAGCAAAAATTGAATTGTCGAATTTGCACTTCAAAAATTTATTTTTAACTTAATAAAAACTAATTTTCAACAGAATAGTACAATTTTCAATGTAAGAAATTAATTTTTTACTAAAATGATGAGTCTTCAACCACATAAATGTATTTTTAACAAAAAAGAATACAAATTTTAATCAAATAAAGAATTTTCAACATAATAGTTACATTTTCAACCAAAGGAATGAATTCTTAACCAAACATGGGATAGTTCAA